>JMNB01000397.1:0-60868 GCA_000733645.1 Beauveria rudraprayagi
AGTATATATAGCGCAGAGCAGTGCCGCCACAACGGTTTGTTACACTATACTCCTCCCCCCTAGCTAGCTGTCCCTAGCTACCTAGGCAGGCAGGCTCCCCGAGGCCACCAACCTCGTTCCAGGGACTTCAGCTACTAATTTGACCCCTAGGAAGGCTATCAGTATGCAGGCCCCCTGCACGGCAGCGCCCGTACAGCTTCTGCACACACAGCAAGCCTCCTGTCAGCAGCGGGAGTCGAACTTAGGCCACTGGCTATATGCTTTCAAAATGTGACGTACGCCTATACCGTCAGACCACAGGGCAAAAGATCAGGTCATTGAAAGCAGTTCTAGCAATCAACGAAGGCGTAATAGCAGTATATATAGCGCAGAGCAGTGCCGCCACAACGGTTTGTTACAGCCTAGTATAAGAAAGTATAAAAGCTAGGATTATTCTTTTAACTAATGCTAAGGACCTATTGGAAATAATTATGCTTCTGCTTTTTTTTATTAACTATTACTTTGTAGTGAACTAAATTAGCTCTAAAAAAAAAAAAAAAATGTCTTTAGTATATCCTATTTCTTTAAAATATGCCTAGTACTTTTCCCTAGGTTATACTATAGCTTTATTTACGCTTATTTAGTACTATTTAGCTAGTGCTAGCCCTTTTCTGTCTTTATATTTAGTTTTATCTATTATAATGTATAGTAATAGATATGCTTAGAAAAATAGCCTTCCTCCCCTTCTCTAGATTAAACGCTATAATAATAATAGAGGTCGTAATGAGGCTTTATTAGGGCTAGTAATAAATAATGTAATTATGTCTTAGGGGTTTACTAGGTTAATAGTATATAAATTAGGAAGCTAGAGGCTAAATAAAAGCTTATGGGAGGTATAGCTTAAGAAAGTAGGATTAACTAGTTTCTGTAGATGCTAGCTCTGATTTATTAATACGTTATTAATTTAGTAAACCCTATATGTTTCTAGTACTTTAGATTTAAGTTACTATTAGCCGTCGTTAGGCTATGCTATTATAGCGACGTGAAGGATACTTACTATAGACCCTTATTATAGAAGCCTTTTATAGAGGCTTAACTAAAAGTGCTATTTAGTAACTAGGATGGACTTACTCTACTATGACTAGGTTTAGCTCTGTCTAGTACGCCTAGCATATTTCTTACTTATACCCTGTAGAATGGACATAGTATATTTAACTTATAAAAGTGACTAGGTATTAAGTTAGGGGAGCTAGATAAGTAAAATACTTAAAGTGTGGCTTAATTGTTTCTTTTCCCTAGCTAACTAGGTATATATATACCTAGTACTAAGAGAAACGGCTGCTTATTATAATCTGTTACGTGTCTATTAATATACATCGAAAGGAGCTTATCCCTAAAATTCATAAAATTATGTTATAGATGTAATTTAGTAAATTCTACCTAAGACTTAAAGCTACTCTAGGTAGTGGACATATATATGTATGTAATTATATACTAGGTTAGCCCCTTAGGCTACTCTATAAAAATTGCTAACTTATTTACTGCCTAAGGTAGCGACGAAATATAATTATATTAAGTGACCTAGCTATAACTATAGTTAGTAAAAGCTAGACTAAGTAGCTACTATAAACCTAATAGCCATCCTACTCTTAATATAATGGTATGAAATATACTCTCCTAGAATTGTTATGCTAATAATAATACTAGGCCTTTAAACCCTAAAATTTAGAAGGAACTAAAATAATTATCTAGAAGGAGAATTCCTTTAGTATATTTTTTAGTAATGGTAGAATAATATACTAGATAGAAGCTAATATAATAAATAAAAATATAACTAAAGAGTATTATGATTATAGAATAGGGAAGGGCTATTTAGCTAAGGACAAGGTACTTTATATTTATAGTGGTAAGGTCTATTAAGAAGCTCTATAAATAAACTAAATTTAGCTAGCTAAATAATTAAGTATTCTTATAGCGTCTATTATATTAATAGTAATGCTAAGATAGTAATACTTATGTGAAATGGATAGGGATATACTGTCTGTATATTATATGCTATACTATAATTCTGTCTATTGGCTAGGACCTGCTTTAATATACTTCTAAAGTTACTTACTAAGTTTAGTAGCTATAGTATGACTAGTAAAACTTTTAAAGTTAAAACCTCCCCTAATAACTATAATACTGCCTTTAACTTTAAGCGCTAGTATATTATCTATTAACTGTAGTATATTACTAGAGAGCTCCTCTAAAAGTCGCTTTACTGTGGGTAAATCTAGAGGAATTGTCATTAAATAACTAACTAAACCTCCCTAACTTAGAAAGAATATGGTAATGGTTTGCCCTTTAGTATATCTAGTAATATTAGTAAATTGCTTATTAAAATAGGTAATAATACTTTATCTTAACCATTTAACTTCTATGGCCTGCCCTTCTATGGCCTATCTAGGTATGCCTAGTGTTCTTAGTAGGGTAGTAGTTATAGATAGAGTCCTGTTTTCTTACCCTAGTATATAAGTTGTGTCTAGATTTATTAGTATAGTGTCTATAGACTTCTCCCTCCTAGCTCTTGTCTTAGTTTCTAGGAAAATAGGTTAGTTGGTATGGCTAAGTAAGGATAATGTTAGGTTAAGAGTACCTACCTTATGGCAAATAAGTAGCTATAAGATTTATTAGAAAATTACTCTTAAAACTAAGCATAGCTTACTTTATGATTAGATATTTAACTAACTTAGGAATATCTACTATATGTATATAATATAACTAGTTCTTCTAGATAATAGTAGTATATAGTAACTATATTATTAATTTATATTCTTTTTATAGTTAAATAATAAAGCTCTTATATTTGTCTAAGTGATTTAAAGGTGTAGTAGTATATTATATATATACTTTAGTAGCTAATAGTTAGTCTTCTTTGTCTTAGCTTAATGCCCCCTAGAATGCTTTAGTAGCTAATAGCTAGTCTTCTTTACTCTAGTTTAATCCCCCTTAATGATTAATCTTAGCTGCTGCTTACTTAACTAGTCTCTAGATATCTTCTAGACTCTTTGCTTGCTGGTATTGTCTTGGTCCTTTTCTAAGCTATTTTCTAGGCATAATAGAAGCTGCTAAGGAGATAATAGAGGGGATAATAGAGTAAATAATAGAGTGGACGATAGAGTAGATGATAGAGTAGATGATAGAGTAAATGATGGAGTTGATGATAGAGTAAATAATAGAGTGGATGATAGAGTGGATAAGGGAAATAAAGAGGATAGTGATAAGGAGGATGGTAAGAGGAGGAGAAAAAGAAGATAAATAAAGTAGATAATAGAGTGGATGATAGAGCGGATGATAGGTGGGGGGTATAGATGATAGGGTTAGGATAATAGGAGTAGCCCCGCTTTTCTAACTAGCAGCTAGCTTGCCGAGCTGTGGCTATGTAGACTAGAGGTATTTACCCTTTATTAGCTATGGCTAGTATATAGAAGCCTCCTCTACTCCCCTTACTAAGTATATCGTGGTGTTTAGTTTACGTAGGTGGTATATAGGCTTTTACCTTACTAGACTATATTGTTTTTAGCTTTTATATATAGGTCTCTTAATCTATGACTATAAAACTAGTTAAGATTTATTTACTAAGTGTAGTTTATGGTGTAATTATTAGTGTATGTCCTTGTTTTGTTATTTATTAGGAAATTAGACATATATTATGTTAAGCTGCTAGGATAGATAGTAGGCGGTTTAGTTCTAGATAGGAAATAATGTATAGCCTGCTTTTCTTGTCTTTTAACGAGAAATATATCCTACCTATAAGTATTAAAGCTATAATAGCTAAGTTACTTTTCTATTTAACCCTGCGCGGCTAAGATGTGATTTGTCTTATAGGTACTATATATAGATCTCTAGATTTAGAGGAATTTATGATATTTAATTATTTCCTATATATAAGAAGCTTATACTGTGTTATGTAAGTCTTCTTTATTGCTAATAATAAAATGGTTGTCTATTTAAAAGGTGCTTTCTAGCATGTCCTTGTACTACCCTTCTTCTTCTTATGTCCTTTATTAAGCTATCTTTATATCTTTTTTTTTTTTTAAGAAATAATATAGTCTTAGAAGAAGTAAGTAGAGGTTTATCTTTAATCTAATATACTATCTCTTTATTTATATGTTAATTAGCTATTAATATCTAATACTATAATACTTATAACTACCTGCGTTATATAAACCTATAAAGAGATATAAAACTCTAATAGGGTGAAGACTTATTTCTATTTTATTAAAGAATGGTTTTAGAACTTTATACTTACTACTATATACTAGTCTAAGTGGTATTATATGTTCTATTATAGGCGAATAAGCCTATAATTACGTTAAACGCGCTACTAGTAAAGGACTACTAAGTAAGTTGCCCTTTACCTTGCCTAGGTTACTTAACTAACTAATATAAGATACCCCTAAAAACGGAAATAATACTACTAGTATATAATATAATATTATTAAATATACTACCTAGTTATATACCCTACTATCTAAATTAGAAATTATAGATAAAGATAATAAGACCTATAGTAAACTATTATATACTTTACTTACCTATCTACTTATAGATAAATATACTAAGAGAGGCGTAGTCTATTATAAGGAAGAGTATAATAATACTAATGTTACTACTACCCTAGAGTACTATATCTTTTTAAAAATAGGTACGCTATAAGGTATAAGGCCCTTAATATTAATTAAATTTACTAGGCTAAATATTATAAGGTATCTTAGAGAATAAAACTAAAGAAGTAACCTTATAATATAAGGGCGATAGACTAAGTACTTCTTAACTAAAGGCTTTGTTATCTATGCTAGACCCCTTGTGTTGCTCTTAGTTGGCGGATCAAGATAGCGGAGATAGTAATAGATTATTATATATATATAAATTTATAGACTTAATGCTTTTACTAGCTATATTACTATTAGAGTATAACGTATTATATTTTGTATTTAAAGACATGTTAAATGTGTTTCTAGCTACTACTAGAATAGTGCTAATAGATAGATAATCTTATTAGGCGTTAGTTAAGGCCTAATTCTAAGTACGTGGCTAATAATATGTAAATATTTAGTAGGGTAAGTATAAGGTTATTAGGTTTAAAGAGCTATAAAACCCCGCCCCTACTAGATATTAGTCCTCTAATAGTAATAAAGCTATATAAATATAAATAATATAAAAATAAATAACTTTAATAAATTATATATGGTATATATATGTGATTGAATAGAAGTTTAGTTACTCTTTGACGTAATTGTTCAATCTCTCCTATCTCTTACTCTAACTACGTAGAAAGAGTTAGTAAATAGCAAAATACTCTATTATAACAAGACACCTAAGATAATAAGCTTTAGTAAATTTATTAATAAGAATATAAGTTTTATGTTAGGTGATAATTAGCTATAGCTAATTAGAATATAAGCTCCTTAATAATGTAGGTGTTTTCTTTAGTTACTATATAGAGTAGGGGGAGTAATAATATAAACTAGTCGTGGTATATTTAGAAGGAGACGCTTAGGTTGTTATTAAGCTAAATGAGGTCGCTATTCTAACTCTACTATCTAGTAAACCTGCTAATATTATACTTAGGAAATAGAATATGGTAGAGTGTAAGGTTTAGGAAAGAGGGTTTATAAATTATGTTATTAGTTCTTATCTTATCTTACTAAAGGTTAGGTTTTAGTTTCTTCTGTAGGGGGTACTATTCTACTTAGCTATATTTCTAATAAAAAAGTTAGAAGAGAAGCTACGTTCTTACTAAAATCTACGTCCTATAACTTATTACTAATAGGAATGTCTACGTGTACTATTATAGATGTTATTAAGATACTATTAAATATTCTCTCCTAGGATATAACTAAGAAGGTATTATATATTAAATCCTAGTTTTCTAATCTTAATCTATAAAATTATATATATTCTTCTAATATCTAGTACTATATAAGATCTATAATGCTAGTTATAGCCCCCCTTATAACATTACCTTATAGAGTAGCATAAGAAGTAGAGGCTAAAAATTCCAGGTTAGTATTTAATGCCTTACTAGTATCTAACCTCTCCACAGTCTCTTCTACGCTTGGTTTATACCTCTTTAAGGTAGGACTATCTTTGACCTAGGGTCTCTTCTACCTGGCTACTACGCTAGTCTATTCTCCACTACTCTTACTAGCATATGCTATATTCTTAGCCTTAGAGCCGCCTAACTAAGTTATAGATTCTAGGTTAAGATTAGGAGCGTTATTATATTCTAGTATATAATATATATATATAATGTTATTATAGCTACTATTTATAACTAGAGTCATCCTACTATAGCGTAAAGGTTTAGACTTATATTATATACTAATATTATATATAAGATTATAGGGTCTATTTATAGCTTTAGTAAGAATAGGATCTAATAATTCTACTACCTTAGACTAAAATGGACATAGTATATCTGCTCTTTTATCTCCTAGTAATATTAACTCTAGAAGCTTGCTAAGTATTATATCTATAAATAATTCTATATATAAGAATACCTAGTTACTTGTACTAAATGTTAATAAAATATATTTATATATTAGAAGCTGCCCTTCTATCTAGTAATAATACTAGATATAAAATGATATAGGGTAAAAAATAGGGATAACTTAATATAGAGTATGACTACCCTTGAGCTACTAGGTAATATATAGGAGAACTAAATATAAAGCCTATTCTAGACTATCTTTAAGGCTAACCTAATCCTTATTAGAGGCTTTATAGATTAAGTAGAAGCTCGTAGTAACGTAGCTAAAGATTATAAGAATAAGTAAGCTAGCTATGCTAAAAGGTATAAGGAGCTAAATTACTCTTAACGCCTTATATACTTGCTGTTTTAGGTTATTACTTTATACTACTAAGTTCTTGTTAATAATTTTAAAATATAGTAAGGCTAGGTTTATAAATAATACTACCTAGTAAAGGTACTATAATGTCTTAGTATTACCCTTTATTATGTTATGCATTTTATTATAGATAACTATTATATTATCCTTCTCTAAGGCATAATAGCGCTATAGGCTTAGTAAAGAGGGCTTTAACTCCTTATTAAACCTATAAAGTTAAATTACTAACTTAAAATCATTACTATTATATATTATCTACCTAAAACTACTTATAAAGGTAGGTAGCAGTAGAGGGCTACTAATAACTTCTAGGCTAGCTAGGGTTAGATATATGATACTAGGTTTAATATTTTACTAAGATTAATACTTAGTGTTGGCTAGTGGACTAGCAGACTCCTAAGAACTTGCCCTAGATAGAGTGTTATTTGCCTAGTTAGGTCTACACGTCTATATGCTAGGGAGCACATCTCTACTATATTTTATAATATAGGTCCCTAATTAAAAGAGAATAAAGCGCAGATCTTCCTATAGCGTAAAGGAGTAACACTACTTAGCTATTATTATATAAATAATATAAAGGCATCTATACTACTTAACCTTAATAATATATAGAGTATCTTCTATAATATATTTATTAGTATGATAGATAGTAACTAGAATAACACTATTATTATCTTAGCACTAGCTACTAATATTAATCTTATGTAGTAGATTATGTTAGATAATAGAGGCTAGTAATAACTCTATAGGCTTCTAATAGTTATTAAATGGTAGTTATATAATAATAGTTATAGGAAGAGAGAAGGTAGGCAGAAAGGAGGAGGTAGATTTGTCCTATAATACTAGTATACCTATAATAGTCTTAGCTACTTATTAATAAGACGCTCCTATAATTACCTTTTACTAACTTAGCACTCCTAATATAAGGATATAGACACTATATCTATAGTGGTATATATAGATATATAGCCTACTTAGCTTAGCTAGTTTAGCTAAACTAGCTAAGCTAAGTAGGCTATACTCTCTGCTAAAATAAGCGTGTAGATAGCTATTAAATACTAAATTAGCTACTTCCTAGGTTAAGAGGGGGTTATATATGTTTCTATAGGGTACTAACTTAGCTACTATAGCTGCTAATAATGGTCATACTTAGTATAGACTTGATAGCTGCTATGGATAACTTATAGAGATAATAATAACCTAGATTATAGGTCCTAGTCTAGCTACTCTTTCTAGTATCTTTAGGAATAGATGTATAGGAACTAGTTACTATCTTAATTTCTAATTTAATAAAGAGCTTATAGTAGGCCTATAAGATCTTAAATGATTAATAGGCGCCTACGCTATTAATATAAACCACTTTAAGTATAGTAGGGCCTTATAAAGCATACTATTTTAACACGAGTTACATATACCCTAGTAATACCTAGGTCTTATATAGGTTTTATATAAATAAGATATACTACTTATAGCTTAGTATCCCTAATAACTTTAAAATGTAGGCTATATTACTTTTTATAATACTACCTAGTATTAATACTCTAAAATATATCTTAGGGTTTATAATATATACTATCCTTATTATATATCTTATAATTAGGCTTTCTTTTAAAAAACCCTTTCCTGTTATAGTTAGGCTTATATTAAGTATTATATTATTATTTATATGTGCGCTAGTTTTTAGTATATTACGTCTTAGGGCTAATATAAGGCTTTAGTTTAGATTATTTAACGCTTTATGACTAGTAAACTAGCTATATATAAGTATATAGGTAGTAAGTGTCTAAACACGATTTTATTAACTAGACTTAGGCTAATAATAATAGACTAAATTAAATATAAATCTACTCTATTAAGTCAGTTTATACCTTTATATAATTATATAAGCACTAGGCTATATAGCCTTACTATGCTTTATTATATTTAGCTTTTAAAGCTACCTTGCTATATAATTATAATAGTATTAGGTTTCTATCTTAGTTATAAGCATAGTTCTAGCCTTAATAGCTTATAGTATTACTAGTACTATTAATAACAAGGACCTATAATAAGATACTCTATATAAAGTACATAGAACTATAGCTTAGCTCGTGTTCCTAGTACTTACTAGCCTAGTATTAATACTACCCTGCTATATTCTTCTTACTAAGTAACTACTCCCCTTATATAAACTCTAATTCTCTACTTATAGTATACTAGGTTAAGTAGTGCTTATACTCTTATAGAGAAAAAGTCTACTTAGAAGAATAAGGCAAGACTATAATAATAATAAATATAGAAGAGCTTCTCTAAGTATATCTAGGGAGACTTTAGTAAATTATATAGAGGATCTTAAGTATATATTAGTAGACTTAGACTATGATGTTACTAACACCTACTACCTATAGCTTTAGGAGATATATAAACCTAGACCTTAGGATACTTAAATTAAATTTATTAAATGTTTCTTAGTTACTAAGGGGCTGACCTACTAAATTACTTTATTTAAATGTACTTATAAGAAATAGCTACTTAAGCTAAACCCTAGATTTAATATATACTTATATCTACTTCTTTCTTTAATAAAAATAGCTATTCTCTACTATAGCCCTTTACTCCCTGGTGCCTATTACTAGCTAGGTTAAGGACAACTATATGCTGGCCTATTAACGTTCTTAATTAAATTATAAATAGAGGAAGGAGGGAGCCCTTTAAACTATTACTATATCTTATAGATCTTAGAATCTCTAGACCGTCTCTATTCTATTATGTAATTACTTATTTAAGCTTTTTACTATACCTTATTATATATCTCCCTCTTTCCTTAGAGAAGAATTTCTAAATTATTCTTACTTTAATAGCTCCTCCTTCTTAACTTTCTTACTCTCCTCTTTTTATTTAACTTTATCTTAAAACTATTATATATAATAAGACACTCTAGAGTTCTTAATACATAGTAAAGATGAATTTGTTAGGCTTATAAGAACTATTAGAGACGTAAGTAAAAGGTGTAATAGAAACATTCTAAAAATAATCTATAGAAATGCCTACTAGATAACCACCTAAGTAAGGGAGAAGCGAAAGTTATTAATAAGATAAGATAGTGTGATAGATAGATCCCTTACTTTTACTATAAGAAGTAAGGAAATAACTACTCTTATGATTCTCCTCCTACCTACATTCTAATAAAAAAAGGCATTATACCTTCCCCTAAGAACCTACCTAATTTATTTCTACTATAAGGTATAAAATCAAGATCTAGAGACTTACCTCTATTATACTTACCTCTAGTTACTAGCTTCCTATACTATAGACTATGTAATCCTCTGTCGCTTATATTAGAATATAACTAGCCGCCTAATGCTTAGCTAGAAAGGTATAAACTAGTAGCTACTCCTAGAGTCCCTAATTAATCTAGCGTCTAAGTCTATATATATAGCCCTAATTTACCTTCTTTTCCTATATCCCTAATTAGCTAATATAATAAACTTATATGTAGTTAGCTCCTTATTAGCTAGTTTTCTCGTAGAGATTAAGAGTCTTATAGAAGAGGGTAAGCTTAATAGCCTCTTCTCCTTACGCCGCCTCGTTAACAAGTAGATACCACGTAGATTACCAGCTATAGGCAGCGTTGTTAGTGAGGAGCCTATTTATATTGACATAGGTCCCTCTAGAGGAGTAGTAGTTAGCTATAATGTGCTAAGCGCTAGTAGTACTAATAACGACGTTGGCTGCTACTACTCTGTAGCGCTAGATTACATGGACATGGTGCTGGTGGGCGTGATAGGCATGATATAACTAGGTGTGTAGACTATATACGCTTCCCTAAGTAACAACCTAATATACTACGTAAGTAATATAGGGTGCTATAGGTTTATGATATAACAGGATAGCTACGAGGGCAACGCTATATAGGTGACGTAGGACTATATGATGTATTAGTAGGGGGTGGAGGCCTTAGAAGAGGAAAGGAATGATCTACTAGACCTCTTATGAAATAATGGCCTATACGCCTATGCATTCTCCTGTGACATAGCTAGGTCTTCTATATACTGCCTATAAAGGGCTATTAATAGGAAAGGCTTAAATGTAAATAATAAGGCAAGCCTAAAAACGAATTTATCTACCTATAATATCTATAATGTATATTATAGCTATATCTGGTTAATAAGAAGATATATATATAAGTAGAAGCCCTCTTTATAATAATATGCGAGAGTTATTCTTTTATTTTCTAAAAGGAATAACAAGTAGCACCAAAAGAATCCTGGTTATGGTAAGAATAGCTACTAAAATTGCCTAATTATGATATAACCCCCTAAAATAGAGGCCTAAGGCAGAAAAAGGATTTAAGAAACTAACGACGAACGCAAGTTAAAGACCTAGAAGCTAAGCCACGAAAGCTAAAGCGATAGCCTCTCTAGTCTTAGAACCTTTTTATATTATATACTAGCCCCCTTTAGTGATGATATTATGCCTATAACATGCTTAGAAGCTATAGGGCATTAAGACAAACCATATGCCTTAATCCTAGCGTTACTATGCTTAGGCTAAGGCTCTATCTATAGAGAAGTAGGCGGAAGTAAAGGCTAGGTAATCTATATCCCCTCTAATTTAGAGTTAGAGCTAGATAACGAAGTAGATAATAACACACTATCGTTTAGAAAGCGTAATATACTTATCTATAAAAGGCCTATAAGATAGTATTATAGCCCCTTACTAGGTTAGTTAGTTTCCTAGACTTTTAATTAAAGAAAGTAATTAAAACTAATTAGTCTAGTAGCACTAACTATATTAACTATACTTAATATACTATGTGCTATGTTATTAGGTCTTAAGAGAGATGGTGACTTTAAGGATGTATAATACTCTTACTCCTTATCTCCTATTACTTTGGTCTCTACAAGGCTAAGACCACAATAGCACGGCTATGCCAAGCCACCATAGTAGACTAAGCTATATAAGAGTGTTAGCTGGAATATGATAAGAATCCCTTATAGTGAAGATAGCTATTAGAGTCGCCTAATTATAATAAAGATATAAGCTAAATTAGTAAATAAGTATAAGTTAATAGTGTAATTAGTAGGGCTCTTTATCTTAATTGTTAAGGAGCTTAGCTTAGATATAATTAAACGTCTTAATGCCCTACGTGATGAAATGGTAGATTGTTTTGACGACCTTAAGGATGGAATAGTTAATTAGGATTAAGATGATAACTAATCGCTCTACTAAATTGCGCAGTTAGGGAACCAAAGCCTTTCACTATTATGCCATATACTTATGTATTTATGAGGCAATTACAGGGAATAAAGAAGCTACTAAAATGTATGTGTTGTTCCTCCTGGCCTCTAGTGAGAGTAATGGTCGTCATTTTCTCTATTCTATTATAAGACTATTACTATAAGAATAGAAATGCTATAACTTTAGAATTAATAATAATTTAATACTACTAAATGACTATTAGTAAGATAATAATAAAATAGACGCTAAGTAATAGTATACTATAATATAAGAAGAGCTACTAAGTGATGATTTAGGAGTAGTATGTTATAAGTAATGTTTTTAGGGTCTATACTAGAGTTACTAGATAAGCAAGCACATCTAGACTATATATATAAGAGGTAGTACCTTGTCTTAGACGATCTAAAATAATACTTTAACTTAAGCTACTAGGTATTAACTTCTAAGGACCTTTAATGCCTAATAACGCGGATAATAGATTATATAATGTAGCTAGAGGCTATAAGTGTATATTATATATGGTAGATTATACTAGTAATATTTATAGAAGCTAGTGGCCTTAATGTGTGATCCCTAGTAAATGAGACACTAGGCCGTCTAATAAATAGAAAGTAACGTCTATCTATTCTTATGGAGTTTTACTACTCTATTGTCTTAATCCCCCTAGTAAATAGTATAATATGTGTAGACTCCTTAGGTCTAAGCTAAGAGGTAGTAGAGATTATTTGTGATTTAAATAGGTGGGAGTAGCCTAAAGCGAAAAAAGTTATATTATATAAAGCTCTAGTTAGTAATATAATAGAGTCTTATATCTAATGCTAATTTAATATAGATATACTTAAGGAAGGCTATTTATAAAATAGCTAGATACTATAAGGTCTTAGTAAAAATATAGTATTTGTCTAATAAGGAAAAGTATTAGGAGCTCTATGTGTTTATTTAAGATCTATCTATTTCTAAAGAATATTATAGTAAGCTTTTGGCGGGGCTCGCTATAATTAGGCTAGGGAATGTGTTATACTAATAGTGTATTCTTTTTAGGCATAGATTTAAGCTTATAGACGAGGAGGAGTAGGCGTACGGTGGTAGTAGCTAGTGACTAGTAAGCTCCCTTTCTGGTTAATTATAAGAAGAATAGATTGCCTATATCTTAGTAATTCTTCTCTCTTTACCTTTATTTCCTTATATTATAATTTCTTATATATTCTAGACCTTTAATTATAGCTTATTAGAACCCTTGGTATTATAATTTATTATACTCATCTATATTGCTATATAACACTAGACTTAATTATGTGAGACACATTAGCATTTTTCCTCCGTAATACATAAACCTATTACCTTCTAGCACTAAGGCAATGACTAGGAACCCCCTAATAGATAAATTTTTAGTTCTTATAGCGTCTAAGATATGTCACCTTGGTCTCTTACTTACTAAAATAGTCTTTAATAATATTTAGAATGCTATCCTAGTCGTTAATAATAATTAAAATCTCGTCTAAAATATGCTAGGTGTTAAGATGTTAGATAGAAATGCCTATATAGCTCTCTAGAGCCTTAAGGCGATAGTACTATAGTGAGCTAGGTTACTCCTATTTGAAAAAGCCTTAGAGGAACTTAGCCGCTATATCTATAAAGAAAGGTAGGTTAGCTAGGCGCTATTCCTACCTATAACTAATTTTAATAGACTAGCTAAGGAATCTTATAATAAGTACTTATAGAATATTATATGGAATTATTAGTAGCTATAGTTATATGTATTACTATGTCTTAGTAATAGAAATAAGACTAACTATACCTTTAGCGAAGAGGCTAATTTACTATTCCTATGTTATAATTAGGGATAAATTATAGTTAAACTATAATATTTAAAGATACCTAATTAAATAGAGGCTCTATAGGTGTACTAATCTATGAAATATCTAGAAAGTTTCTATAAACTATATACTATATAGGACCCGCTAAGTATAAAGATTTATATGCTTTTCTTACATCCCTACTTAAGTGGTAATTATAAGCTACTTAAAGACCTATTTATTAAGCTCTTATTTAGTATAGTGTATATTAATAAGTTATCTATTAATAAGAAGAGGGAGCTTCTTAAATAGTATAGTAAGTATATATACTTCTGCTAAGACGCTATACTAAAATCTTAGCTTTAGGGCTTTTAATAGTAAGTAAAGTATTCCTCCTAAGTATAATTAAATATTATAACTTATTCTTATATAGTAAGTAGTCTATTCTAAATTTATTTTACTAGCTTTATAAATACTTTAAAATAGGGGCTTTAATAAAGGAATAGAATACTTAGTAATAGAGTATAAAGACCTTTATTAAATATTACCCTTAACTTAGGGATATTTTATTATAGATGGCTTATATTAATTAACTTATATATACTATTTAGAAATACTTATACTAGCTAAACTTAGACTATTTCCTTATAATATTCTCTATATAACTACTAATACTAGTAGATTGTTTTTATAGCCCTAGTAGTAGGACCTTGTTCCTTATATGGCTACTATCTACTGTGATAATAAGAAGATTCTTATTCTAGATATTAATAGTTATTTCTTGGACATAGGTTCCTAGTATAGATAAGAGAAATATTAGCTATAAGTCTAATAAGTTCTTACTTCTGCCTTATATATCTATAAAGATGTGTCTTTATAAAACCTATAGAAGCAAGACACTATTTACTTTTATATAAAAAAACTAAGCTTCTCTTATTATTTATAAAGTAGCTCTTATAAATAGTCTCTATAGATAACATCTATTATTCTACTTTACGCCTACTTTACTTAGGTAAGTCTTCTATACTTAATTATGGCCTAGTTTCATTACTTACTTAGATAATATATACTAAAGGAATTAGAACCTTTACCTGTGAGTGCTATATAAAGAAAACACGATAATATATAAGTAGAGAGTTATATAAAGACGCCCTACTAGATGGTCTTGAATTTAGTAAAGGCCCTCTAGTATAGCTAAAGAGAAGTTTATAGTTCCTATATAGTATAATAAGTGTAGGCAAGGTAGAGATAGTCCTACTAGACCTAAGATGACAGCTACTTCTCCTAAGAAATACATATAACTAAGTTTTTTTATAGTACTAATATTAAAATTAGCCTTTCTAGATACTTTACTTGTGTACTATATATATCTTAGGTAGAAGATGATAATATAATAGTATATTAAAAAAACTTATATAGAGTTATATAATAAGACGGATATAAAGGCGACTCTATATCTACTATGTAAGACCTTAAACGTAGTAATTATAAGTAGTATAAAGAACGTATAAAATATAAAAAGACTACCTATCTTTAATTTTTTACTAGTTTCTATTACTTAATTTACCTAATTATAATATACTAGTGAAAATTAGACTATTACTATATAGCTTTATATAGAAGAGCTAACCTTACTTATTTGTGGGACGATTATTTTAATAGCCTTAAGAGATTCTTGTCTATTGCCTTAAAGGAAATATTAATACTTCTCTTATTTCCTTAACTAGGTGTATATAGTCTTTATATTTAAATAATAGTAAGTAACGTGATAGTAGCAAGAAAAAAGGTCAAGCTTAGCTATAATAGAGTATTAATAGCGTGTAGTAAGTCTAGCTGATTTTTTTTTATGGCTTATGATTATTACTGTAAGTGCGTGGGCTGCTAGACTCTTGCTTAAATACTGACCTAAGCTGTGATACTATAGGTTATTGCTGATGCTTAAAGTGTTACTGCGTATAAGGTATAGAAGCTAGATGTGAGAACTGCTAATACCTAAGGAGGATTAACTATGACTTTAAGTATAAAGAAGAGAATTATTCCTCTATTATTAAGGATCTACTAGAAAAATACCCTATTATAAGTATTAGTAAGCTATATAGACTAGATATAGATAGATGTATATATTCTAATCTAAGAATAATTATTATAGTAATAGCTTAACTATCCCTTAAGGGGTAGCTAGAGAAGCTTACTAAAAAATCTGCTTAAAAAAGTTATTCTCGGCTATATTCCTAGAAGGCCTATAAATCTAGTATTTTATAGGTAAGATTAGTTTTGCGTATATAAGTACTTAGTCTTATGCTCCTCTTTAAGGAGAACCTTAGAATATTTAACTCTAGTACACGTGATAAACTTTAGAGAGTGTACTAAGTTATATTATAAAATGATTTTTTAAGTAGCTTACTTATAGATAAATAGTATAATCTAGGCTTATTTAATGTTTAGATTATCTTATCTACTATAATTCTTTTACTAAAGTATAGACTTAACTTATATATTATAATATATCTAATTTAGTATAGTAAGACTAATAAGGAGGTGATAATATTAGAATAATACTTTAATCTCTTATACCCTTCTATATATTAACTAGAGTAGAGATTTAGAAATATTAGTATAATAATATAATATACTTAGTGTATATAATCTATATATAAATAGTATTTGCTATTATAAGTAGAAACCTACTAGGGTGTAGCTCTTTAAGTATTAGAGCTAAGACCTCTATAGCTAATATAGGATAATTTACTTATTAATAAGCTTACTAAGCCCCTAAAATAATTTATACTTAAAACTAAAACTTATAGCTAGTAGTGACTTATAAAGCGTAATAAAACTTAACTAATTTATAAACGTTGTAGAATAGGGAATAGGCTATGTAGCTACTTATATATCTAAACTATGTAGTTTAGATAATAGTAAAAAGGGATAAGTAAAAGCTAGACTAGTAGTCTCTAAAGAGTAATTAAGGCGTGTAGAAATGTATCTTAACTATATAAGGGCTAGATAGGCCTATTAATCTAAGAGTTATAGATAGCTTAATTAATTAACTCTTTCTCTCTTATTTCTTATTACCTGTTTATATCTTATTATTATTCTACCCCTTGATAGTGGCCTATGCTATATTATTGCCCTAAATTATTAAGCTTCTAAACTTAGCCTATAGACTATAGAACACTAGGATATATAGGTTATTAGTGGTATTAAACATCTTCCTGATAAGATCCTTGTTATAATTTTCTCCTAACTTTGTCAAAGATTATATCTTAAGGGTATATTACTTATCTATAAGCGATAAGTAAAGAACGCTGTTAGTCTTCTCTAGGGTTATATCCTTTTTAAGGATAGCTGCCTTGTCTAGAGGACACTTACTATGCCTAGGACCTAGTTTAACTACTATAGCATAGTTAAAGTTATCTATCTTAATAATAATATAGCTAATAATAAAGTCTTGCCTAACGCTAAGTTTAGGCTTAAGGCCCTTAAACTCCTTAATTACTGCCTTACTAAAATAGGGTTAGCCCCCCTTATATAAGACATAACTTCCCTATGTATACTTAAAATTATTAATAAGTATAATAATGCTAGGATTTATATTTGTATTATTGCTAACCGCTATATTACCCTTCGCCGTCTTAAAATATGCTCTTATAAGATAAGTCTTTAGAGCCTATCTACTCTTATAAAGAGCTATAAGGATTTAAAATAAGTATAACCTCTCCGTTTTCTTAAATTATTACTTTATATTAAGTTTATATTACTACTATATACTTCTATACTTAATACTAACTATATATTAGCTTAAGTACTAATATATTATGCTTATAGGTTGGTTTTTTTAATTATTCTTAGCTCTATAATGAGCATATTCTTGCCCTTGCTAAGAACTGCTGGAATATTATGTTATTTAGGCTATATAATTGTGGATAAATCACGAGTACTTCTATTATAGTATTAATATCTAATTATAATAACCTACGTGAGCTATAAGTTAAGTGTTATGACCTTGTTGACTATATTGCCTTCTTTAGTCTACCTAATAAGGCACTTAAATACCTCTAGTCCCTAAGCCTATAATACTATAGTTTAATGAACGTTACTATCTCTCCTATAATTAGAGTAGCCCCTAGGATATAATATCTTTACTTAAATTAATATAGTATTATTAACGCCGCTCTCCCTGCTATTTCTAGGCTTTAGAACCTAAATACCCTATACGTTCTTGGTAATACTAGGATTATTATAATAGGATTATAAGCGCTTAAAGCCTGCTGTACTAATCTTTATAAAATTAATTTTAATAATTTCTTATATAAAAGTAAAGGCCTATACTTAGGGGTGCTTTTGATCTTATCTAATAATAAAAGGCGCGTTTAGAGTAATACTAGGCTATATATAGATAAATATAGTAGGAAACTTAGCGTAGCTATCTAATAAAGGGGTAAGTGACTTTAGAGGGGATAGTAAAGTAAGTAAATGCATATATAAGAAATAGCTACTCTAGCTAAACCTAGATATTAATATACACCTCTATCTACTTCTTTCCTTAAAAAAAGTAGTAGCTCCCTACTGTCTTACTTTACTCTCCTATTCCTATCCCTTACTTAGTCATGAATAGATAAGTCCCTTTATCTACGGCTTCTACTAGTATCACTATAATTACTTTCTCTCTTATAGCTATTTAAATTAGGTGTAGCTAAATAAGACGCTATGCTTAGCCTACCTTATAAGTATTACGTCCCCTAGCTCTTATACTATAATAACTAAACTTCTTATTAAAAAAGGCTATTAGTTATAATAAGGAGTATTTCTTATTATTAGCTTAGTTAGCGTCTATAAATATAACTTATAGGCTATAATATACTAGATAACTAATAGATATAAATAACTTAATATCCTTATAGCTAGTTAGCTCCTCTTATACTAAAAATCTAGTAATATACTTAATAGTTAATAACTAGATAAAGGGAATAGTAGAATAAAGCATCTTTTACCTGTATACTATAGAACTTGTCTAGGTAAATCCTTATATAGTTAAAGTAGTTCTTTTACTAAGGTATTTAGTTAAGAAAGATATTTCTATTTACTTTTACTAGTAGATACTAAAGTCTTAATATAGGCTAGCCTAGAAGACTAGATTTTTACTATAATTATTAATATAGCTAAATAAGCGGTTTTTCTACTTCTATACTTAAAATGTCTAAATACGTTAGTTAGTGTAGAGATAAATAATACTAAAAAGTATAGTAAATACACGTCTATATACTATTAGACTACTATTATGTAATATTTCTTAGGGTAGTACTTACTAATTAACTACTTTTATATTCTTACTATATACTTTTATATATATTAGGTAATAAGGGGAAATAAAGAGATAGCTAAAATATATTTATAAAATTTTCTATTTAATTTAAGATGAAAATATTACTATTTTCTTTACTACTATATAAGTCTCTTACTACTAGAATAGAACTACTATGACTTTAGAACTAAGGATGGTTTACTACTAGTAAATAACTATTAATAAAAAAAAAAAGACGAAATAGATGCTAAGTAATGGCATATTAAAATATAATAGGAGTTGCTAAATAAGAGTTTAAACGTAGTAATACGTAAGTGGAGGATTTAGTGGCTTTACTAGAGTTACTAGGCGGATTAACATATTAAACTCTATATATAAGAGGTAGAAAGTACCCTCTTTTATAAGATATATAATAATAATTTAATTTAGATATTATATATTTATTAAATAATATATAACTAGGTAAAGATTTACTAATTAGCCGTAGTGCCTATACTAGCTATATATAGGTATGTGACACTATACTATGTAGGGCTTAATACTTATAACTATATAGAGGGCTTACTTACTATAACGGGCTAAGCCTAGTAACAGCTTAGTGAATACTTCTCGCCTTAGTTGCTCTATATTAGCCCTATTTTATAAGTAGCTGCCTTTATTCTTAACTACTTAACGCCTAATTTGTTTATAAACCTTAGCAAGGCACTCCCTAATAAAGCCTCTTGTTATTTTTTAGCTTAAGTCTATAACGTAATAATCTAATATCTAGCTAGACAAAAAAAAAATCACCCTTAGTAAAGAAGTGTTAGGCTACTCCTGCTGTTATCTAGGGCTCGCGTAAACTAAGGCTACCTAGGGCTAGACTTAATAGTGTACTTATGAACTAAGAATTCCTTAACCATGAGCTAATGGACGAAGATGACCTACTAGGTTACCTACTTAAGGCACTAAAGCTTCTACGTCTATAATAATACGTATTTAATTTATACACTATAGTTATTACTAGACCTATTTACCTTATCTAGATATTCTTTTAAGAAAGACTTAATAGTAGTATTAATAGATATAATTAGAAAATTTAGTTTAGTAATAGTAGCCCCTTTATTTTAAAAGTTATAAGGAATTCCCTAAGGCTATATACCTATATAGTACTATTACTAATCTACTTTAGGTTTAGCTTTAGTTCTAGGATTAGAAGCTGCCTATACTATTATTATACTATATACTATAGTAAGAATACTAAGCTATAGCTATCTTATAGCTAATATAGGTAGCTCTAATATAAGATAATCCCTCCCTAGGTCTTATTCTTATTAACCTATACCCTAGGAATTAGGAGGAAGGCTATAATAACATACTTACTTTTAGTAATAAATAGAGATGTAGAGGCCTACTAGATAATTATGCCTCTAGCCTAGTAGAAATAATTACTAGTATACCCTATATAAGGAAATACTATAGCTAGATAAAGATTAAGGGGGAAATACTATACTAGCTACTACTTTTATAAAGGCTATTACATCTTAGAATTAAAAGGATGTTAAGATAGATATAGAGTAATATAGAGTATATAGCTCTTATCTATAAATATATAGAGGAAGGAGAAAATAATAAGGTAGTGATAGAGGAGTTACTAAACTTCTTCTAGGCTACTAGCTTCTCCTATACTTAAATTTTATTAGCATATAACTAGAAAAAGTCTATTCTAATTAATATGTTAGATATTATCTATGCTAGTAGATTTAGTTGGAAATACTAGAACTTAATAGTATGAAAAGTTCTATGTGCTGGCCCTAGGCGGAGGTAAGGCATAATAAAGGTTAGAGGAAATAGACTACTAGTTAATGTTTATATGCTTATATTTAGCTATAAATATAAGACCTATCTTATTAAAAGTAGCTAGATATTAGCTAAACCTCTTAATAAGTCTTCTTATAAAGGAACCCTAATCCCTTAAGTAATATTTCTAAAGCATATATGTATTTACCTAGGTATTAACTTTGTTTTTAGACTTTATATTTTATTTACTAAGAATGCCTATAATTCTTAAAGCCCTTATAGAAAAGTCTATAATATAGGATTTTAATAATACTAATAGTATCTCTAGGCTAAACATAGACTATAAGACTAAGATTAGTGTTAAGGACTAGTGTCCTTAGGAGGACTTTACTTATGAAAATATTAAATATATCTTTAGGAAGGAGCTAGGTTAATAATATAAAGGTAATAATAAACTATATCTACTTCTATTTAATTTATATGTTCTTAGAGAAGATATAATATAGGATACGCTAGGGTGATTTCTAATCCTTATTATTAATTATGCCTTAAATTCTGGTGGTAGTATAGAGTATTTTGGTTATAGAAGTAGGTATTAACTAGATGCTATGTATGCACCTGACTAGTTAGTAGTGTTAAATTCTTATATGTCTACTAAGGGGATGCTAAATATACTTCCTAGAGATATGAAAATTAGCTTAAAATAGTAGTCTAGTATACTTAATAATGATAATAACTTTAATAAGTAGAAGAAAGTCCTTAACTAAATTATTACCTATCTAGTATCATAGTCTACTTAGTATAGCTTTATTATAACTAATACTAAAGTCGTCGTTCTATGAATAAATCGCTATCGTCTACACGCTAGTATAGCTGCTAATTGAACCTGTCGTATCTATTACTCTAACGCCACCATTATACTAAGTAGTGACCTTGTAAGTATTACTTTAAGTAAGGGTTTCTAAGACGTTAATCTATTATATTAGGATTTTAGGGTTAAGTATAAAGTAATCCCTTAGAATAAATATAGCCTAGGAAAACTTACTAGGAAGCTTACCTTATAGGCTTTAGTAAGAATAGTATTATATGGTGACTATAGTATTAAGTACTCTTATCTAGATCTAGATATATAGTATATATAGGATACTAGCTAGGGCATTATCTATAATATATTAGGCGAGAAATTAGATAAGCTAATAAAATATACTAAAATTTAAGAGTATGACTATTTCCTTAATGCTACTATAGGTGTAAGATATGATAATAAGATTATTAATAACATTAATAGAGATACTAGCCGCCTTAAGCTATAAGAGAGTGAAGATCTTAAGCTAGATGTACTATAGTTTAGTAGGGCGGTCTCTACTAGACTAGAGCCTAGTAAATTGCTAGATAGTTAAGCTATGGAGAGCTATAATATATAGATTAAGGTTAAGGTGAAAAAAAGGGGAAGGGAATTTTATTATAGAGACTATAAAGGCTATAATAAGTTATTAACTAAGAGTAACTAGCAAGTAGTAGATAAGGGCTATGTCTTATATGGAAAGAGGTATATCTACTTTATAAAGAAGCTACTATAATATAGTTTACTTAGCTTAGGCATGAAATCTAAATACTAATTAGTAAGAATAAGAAACTACTAAAATATAAATAATAGTATATTACCTAATAACTATATAGTTATCTAGATTTTTTTCTATTAATAATTAGCTAAAGTCTTATTTAAGGTTTTATAGACTTATTATGTTATATATCTAGAGTAGTTAGTACTATTAAGAAAGTAAAGAGGAAATAAAAAAAAAGGTAACTTTACCTTTATTTTACTACTATAATAGCTAAGAAGAATAGTAGTAAATACTCCTTAATATTTACTATATAAATAAAGGGAATATAATAAATATTCTTAAGAATTATTATGTGGAACTATTAGGGTTAATTAATAGCCTAGTAATATATGTGGAGCTTGTAGGTAAGTTAGTAGAGGATAAGTTAGCTAGTGATGACTTAGGGAATGTAGTAACACTATTACGCGATGTTTAATACTATGCCCTATTACTAATTTCTAAATTAGTCTACTATAAATTCTTTGGCGTATATATAGATGGAGGTACCTAGGTAATGATTAATAGGGTGACTCCTAACTTTGACTTTCCTAAGTCTTGAGATCTTGTTGTGAAGTTGACGTGGCTGGCAGTATAGGTAGCTAAAGAATAGTAGTAGTATTTAATTAATATCTTTTTAGTTCATATTTGCCTTTATTTTTTTTATTTTATTAAATTTATATGCTATAATAGTTATACTATTTTATAGATACTAGTCTATAGTAACTTGTAGACTTTTGTTTTGCTTTCTTCTTGCTTTTATTAGCTATGTTAAAGCACTATAGCGTATATTTAGTAAAGTATAAAGTTTTAAAAGCCTTTAGATAATAAGGTAAGTGCTATTAGCGCTATAATAGAATATTAAATAATAATTTATGTTATATAAAGTAAATATCCTTTATATAGAGGTGGGAATAACTATACGTGATCTACTTCTATTATATTAGGTGTGGCTTTATAGCTATGTAGATGCCTATGTGCTATATGCTAATAGGCCTAGAGTAGATGATTAGAAGTCTAAAATAGATGAAATTATTAAACTATTTAAACCTGTAAATAAGGAGATGGCTTTATTAGGAGAGGACTTATTTAAGTATAATTATATGTATATTTGACCTAAGAAGGAGAATAAGGCGTGTTTATAATAGTTTAGAGATATAGTGACTAGTTGTATATTCTTTAGTCTATTAATGTAATTGCTATATAAGTACCTATATTGAAATCCCTTAATATATGTTTAGTGGCTACTACTGTTATATTTCCTAGTTATTGTTAACTATTGGTAGGTTAACCTAAAAGGCTATGTTAACTCTATACTGTGGTCGTTTTTGTCTTTCCTTTATACTAGGCATATTCTGTTCTGATGGGTTAATAGAAGCTTTATGCTTATTATATGGTATATTCCCTATTATAATTCTACCTTATAGCCTATCTTGTTTTCCTTCTATAATTAGTTTACTAGCTTTATTTAATTTTATATCTATATTAGTGTCTTAAAGTTCCTTATTATTAGAATCTCCCTCTAAGTTGGGTATCTTATTATTAAATCGCTGCCTTAATAATCTAGGGTTTGTTTACCTAGGAAATGAATAATGGCGAATATATGCTAGTGGCTGGTTAATACTAGTGACCGAGTTAAGCTTACTATAGCTACTATTACCCTCGCCTGCTAGCTCGCCGCCTGTGTTCTCGTAGTACCTTGTACTATCTACATCCTTATAGTGACTATAGTTATGTAGCTAAGGCCTAATCGCTTATAGTATTGTTAGTCTATTACTTAAAGCTTTTTTTACTAATAGTAGGCCTACCTATATTAGCTGGCTCTCTTATTTTAATAAGCTTATTAGTACACGATTTTAAGCTCGCGGAGGTGTTGTTTAAGGCACTTTTATTGTCTAAGAAAATATTAATAACTAGGCTGCTTAAAGACTTTTAACTTAGTATTAAGGATATAGATAGTAGTGAGCTAGTATATGACTTTATAACTAGTATTATAGGTAAAGATACCTTAAACCTTTTGTATGGAAACTATAAGAAGTAGTATTAACCTTAGTAATAGGCACCTACTACTCTTTTATAATTTTATTATGTCTACCTCTAAAGAGATATATAGTATAAAGAATAAATACCTATAGTAGTCGTGTAACGTCTAATTATACCTTGTATATAGCGTTGTGTTTGATATCTAGTATGTAAGTATGAATATAAGCGTAAGTAGCTTTGATGTTATGTTACCTAAGTAAGAGCCCTTATAGAGAGTTATAGTATAATATTTTTGCTGTTGGCTAAATAGGAAAAGGTGTAGAAGAGGTAGAATAAGGTAGATAAGTAAAATAGTAGGCGGAAGTTGGCTGTTGAGAATTATGCTAGTGGATGTGTGTTGACGCTGGGCATAAATGCTATTATTTTCCTCTCTTATCCCTTACCTTTAAAATACTAAGAAAAGCTATACTTATAATATAATTATCTTATATTTTCTTTAAAACTATTCTTTCTACTATCTAATAGTTAACCAACCCTACCTAAAGTTAGTCTAATGACCGACCTTCTGACGTAATCTAACCACCTTTTTAGACATAGACTGAAATTAGGACTAGGATTATTTTAATATGTATAACTTAGACAAGATAGTGGTTTATATTTATGTCTATGCCTATATAAACGAGTCTAATACTAGTGATGAAGAAGGAAACCTGCCTACCAACTATTAGGCTATTTTCCTTAAACTTGTGGATTAGAATTTGGTTAGACTTAATATAGCCCCTAGTTATGGCTTTAATAGGTTATAAGGTAAGATTAAGGTGGCTTCTAAGTGGTACTAGATGACTATAAATACTATTTATTTGCTGTTATTTGATGTTACTCCTAGAGTTACTATTTAGACTATTATAGACCTTATTAGTAGCTATAAGAGATAGAAGTATATATTTACTAAAGAATAGGAGGGCTGTAGGTTCTAGATTTATACTGTTATATATGACTTAGAAGTGGCTGGAATTGTTGCTGTGGGTAGTATGGTACTTGTTTAGCAAGTGGTTAGTTACTACTAGTGATACCTAGGAGGATATGAGTAGCGCGAGGTTAGATAGGGCACTTTTTATAAGTAAGGATAGACAAAAACAGCTATAGATAAGAGTTAGCCTATTTTTATTAGTAAGTTAGATTTAACTCTATATACTAGAACTAGATAATTTAGATAACTCTAAAGCTTACTCTAATCTTAGTTAAGTAACTTTTGCCTTAATATTAAGTTGCTATCTTACTAGAAACTATAGGAACTTCGTTCTAATTGCCTAGAGCTGTCTACTTTGCTTCTTATATCGCCTAGCTATAAGCTATATAATAATCTACTAATATAACCGCCTAAAATAGCCTTAACTCTCTAGTATCTTGAAATTTAATATAGATGCATATTTAAAATAGATTAGGTAGTACCTAGCGAGATCCTAATTAAGTAGCTATGCATCCCCTAACGAGTTAATTATAATATTATGAGGTATAAGATTATAGTATATAAGTATAAACGTTTTTGCTTATAAATCTAAGGACCTTTCTAAAACTATATAGTCGTGTTTGTTTTTTCTATATTTATACTAAATAGATCTAAAATCTGTCTAAAAGTCTAAGAAATCCACGATAGATCTAGTGGTTGCCCTTATAGGTAATCTAAACTAGTTATCTAACTAGAACGACCTATAACTACCTATAATAATAGATCTAGTAGTATATGAGGTAATTAATTATAGTAGCGATATAAAGCGGCGAAGCTAGAAGGCTAGATAAAGGGATATATACTAGCCTAGCCTAGACTAGGCTTCTTCTATCATCTGCCCCTTAATTTATTCTATAATGAGAAACCCTACGTCTAGATACTAAATCGCCTATATTAGCTTTAGTGTTTATATACTAAGAGCTTATGTAACTTTAATTATTTTCATTATATTAGTAAGGTAGTCTAGCCTATAGGCTTTAGCGAGGAATTAGTCTAATAATAGTATAATTCTATTATGGCTTTTTAGTTATAGGCTCTAGGTGATTAGTATTTTAATTTTAGCATCTAAGTTATATAGGACTATATTGTCTGGCGATTCTCTTAGCATAATAGTTAAGTTCTAATAATATTGCTTTAGTAGGCTATTCTTAATGTTTATAGATAGTCGTATGGCTATCTTAACTTATGGATAGTGTAGTAATAAAGTAAGGGCTAGGCCTTAGGTGTGCTTCTTAGTAGCTCTAGTAGGTGATAGTTCCCTACTAGAGGACGTGCTTATTGTCTATAAGCTACTTATGTTAGTTATATATAACTATAGTTAAGTGTAGTTGCCTCCTATATAGTGATGTTGAGCTCTGTAAGGTAATATGGAGATAAATAGTAATAACTTTTCTTTATAGAAAGATATAGAAGTAGATAGAGAAGATTAGGTAAAATTAGTGAAATTATATTATGCTTAGCTTAAAAATTAAAAAATAGCCTTGCTATTTATAGCTTAATTATATAAGTTATGGTAAGGGCTCTGTATTAGCCTTTATAAGGATAGGGTGATAGGGTTAGTAGAATTTAGCTAATAGATTTTTTTTAGATAGGGTTTAAATCTAGCTATTTAGCTATAGGAACTGTGGATAGTAGCATAGACTTTACCACGTCTTTTATGTTTATATAAAGAAAGTTAATTAATATATACCTTCTCTAGTAGGTTCGCGTATTATAACTAGGCTAGCTATGATGACCCTTTGTCTTATCCCTTACTCTTCTATATCCGCTTTTGTTATGCTTAAAGAGTTTATGTGGTCGTATCTCTTACTATTAGCTGTAGGAATGCGCCTATGTTTATTTAAACTATAGCTAATTAGTAGTAACCCTATTAATGGTTATGTATTTTAATATAGTATTACGCAACTACTACTCGCTAAAGGAGGATATTACTAAAGCCTTACTATAATTAGAGCCCTTCTTACCCTCTATTTTAGATAGGCTATAGGAGACTAGAGGGCTAGGTATACTTGTGGTTAGTAGCGACTACAATAGGCGACCTATAGAGTAGGATAAAGGGTTTAGGTAAGGAAGCCTTATATTAGCTCTATTATAAGTAACTCTTAGGTATTTATGTAATTTAGGCGGGTTTACCTCTATATTACTAATAGGAGGGTTATTAATATAACTATCGTTAGAACTAGTTACTATAGGTGATAGATCCCTCCTACGCCTTTTACTATGCCTACCGTTGTCATTATCGCTGTTATTACCGCCGTCATTATTACTGCTGCTATCGCCGTTAATATAATTAGTAACGTTATTATTAATGGTATAAGAGGTGAGACTGTTTTAACTAGCTTTTTTATATAGTTAGGTCTACTATAGCGGCTTAGTAGGGCTGTCTAGTTTACTATTATTATACTAGCTTAATAGTAGCCTACTTGTGTCCTCTGCTTGCTTATAATCTTGTATAACTACCTTAGTACTAGGTATACTTAGAGAGTGCTGACTTAAGTCTACCTTATCCCTAGACGCCTGCCTTAGGTGGTCTAAGGTGGTGAGGGAAGTTAATAGTAAACTTTATTAACTTTAGATTTAATTTTACTTGTTTTAGCGCGGAATTATAGCGCTTATAGGATGCCTATTCTTCGTTACTAGATAGACTATAGCTGTTGTCTTCTAATATGTTACTTATTAATATGAAATATATTATAGACTATATAGACCCCTTTCTACCTTATACCTACTTTAATCCTTCTTCTACTATAAGGTATAGAGGTTTATAAGTTAATTCTAGCTAATTTAGTTTTAGGGGTTTACTAAGTAACTAATATAGCTGCTATATATAGGATAGAAAGGTATAGTACGGGGTCTATTATCTCTATAGCCTAGGTATTAAATCTAAATTGCTTTAGCTAATATAATTACTTTAATTTTCTTCCTTATAATTAATTTATAAAATTCTAGAGGTTTTTAAATACTTGGTCTATGTACCTGACTTTTATGCCCTAAATTTCTATATATGTAATACTCTTATTAATGCTAACGTAATGCCTTTAACCTCTTATCTCTAGGCTCTTAAAATTTACTATGTAGGACACTATGTAGTATACTTATATTAGTAAATAACTTAAATGTCACTATATATTAGATGGTAATAGAACTAAACTATATCTTATAAAATAGGCCTAAGTAGATAGTGTACTATTCTAGAGGCAGTAGTAGCGTGTCTAAGAAGGGCCTATATACCACATTAAGGAAGAGGCTGTTATATATTTAGCTTTCTACTATAATGCCTAATTATAAGCCTATTCTATGTTATTAAAGCCTACCCTATATAGAGATGGTTAGTCTAATAAGTAAGTGCTCTATACTATTTGGTGTAGATATATATACTTATTATTATGGGCTTCTAAAATTAGGGCTTTGCTCTATAGTAATAACGAGATGTGCTTTATTATTCTATTATTACTTAAATCCTACTGCCTATAAGGCTTAAGCTATTATGGGTTTAATATATATAAAAATTAAATATAAGTAAAGCTATTTTTGTAGCTGCTTTTTGTTATGATTTTAGTAGTGATTTTCCTATAGCCTGCTGTATAAAAAAATTCAAGGATATCTTCCCTACTTATTACTGCACGAAACTAACTACCTGATCTTATATGCTCTAAATTAGTGTATTAAAGTTGGTAAGTACTAGTGATTATATTGTTATGCTCTTTAATATAATTATTAAATATAATGTAATATAGGGAGTTAATCTTGTAGTAAATTTTTGCCTTAAACCTAATTTTTTATAATATACTTAGTATAGTAGCTTGCTTTAATCTAATAGGCGCTTAATTAGCTATCTTATAACTATTAAATCTAACTATAGTGTCTAACTTAAAGGAGGGTGTTTAGTGTAAATTGTTATAAAAATATAAGGTAGATAGTAAAGATTATTATGATATTACTAAAAAAGTAGGTAGCTTTTTAGAATTAAGTGATTGTGATTTATCCTAAGCTCTATTTATAAGTTCGTAGCTGTAAGACTAGATATATATTCTAATATTATGTTTTAGGCGTAGTTTTGTTATATGACGTAGTTTATAAGAGTATATTAGATAATAACTTATTATAAGGCTAGTACCTAAAATATTATTATAATAGAAATTCTTTATATGTTTTGTTATACTTATTAAAGATATAAACTATTAATTAGAATTTTACTAGAAATAATAACTTAAAAGTAGGCTAGAAAGGTAAGGAGTAAGCTAGTCTCTAGGTATTATGTATTATTAGTGCTCTAGTCTACTACTAGCGTATTTTGTTTGTAGGTTAGGTAAGTAAAAGTCTAAGATTTATAGTTATTAAGGACTTTCCTATGTGATCTTGTAGTCCTCTATAGGGAAAAAATGTTCTAGATAAGTAAGCTTTTATCTACTATAAGTAGAAAGTTAAAGAAAGTAAAGAAATATATTATATTATAGTTATATTATGTTTGTTATAATACTTTACTTACTTATTAATAACGCTATTCTAATATATAAATATAAAAGGATAGTAAGAGTAATAGTAAGTAAAATAGCTAAGAGTAGTATAGAAAGATAGTGTGGAAAGGTAGTGTGTATAGGCAATGTGTATAGGTAGTATAGATAGGTAACGTGTATAGGTAGTGTGTATAGGCAATGTGTATAGGTAGTGTGTATAGGTAGCATGGAAAGGTAGTGTAGAAATTTAGTGTGGAAATTTAGCGTAGATAGGTAGTGTAGATGGGTAATATATATAGGTAGCGTAGATAGGTAGTGTGTATAGGTAATGTGTATAGGTAGCGTAGATAGGTAATGTATATAGGTAGTGTAGATAGGTAGTGTAGATAGGTAACGTGTATAGGTAGTGTAGATGGGTAGTGTATATAGGCAATGTATATAGGTAGTGTATATAGGTAGTGTAGATGGGTAGTGTGTATAGGTAGTGTGGAAAGGTAGCGTAGAAACTTAGTGTGTATAGGTAGCGTAGATAGGTAGCGTAGATGGGCAGTGTGGATGGGTAGTGTAGATGTTAGTTATAGGTAGGTAAGAGGATAGTAGGGGATGGCTTAGTACTAAGAACATGGGGGTTAGTCTCTAGGTACGCTGAAGAACACGGGGGTTACTCTAAGAAGACAGCGATAGGAGTGCTTAGTGTAAAGTCAACTAAGGTTAGCCTACTATAAAGATAATAAAAGAAGTAGCCTATAAATAAGTATAGCCTATAGAGAATCTAGAGAATAATAGTATAGGCTAGTTTATAAACTATACTATTAATATAGTAATAGGTGGTGACTATTATGTGCTAAATCTAAAATAGCCTATAATTAGTAGCACTTTACTAACCCTCCTTATTATTTATTTATTTAAAATTACTAAAATAAATAAATTAATATTAATATTCTATAGTATCTTAAACCCTATACTATATATATGTATAATACTACTATAGTATCTATAATAATTGCCTAGCTTTAGTAATATAGTGTTAGCTACCTATAGACTTACCTATTATATTGCTTACTTTAGGTAATACTCTTTCTAATAAAGAGAGTCTCTCTAATAAAGAGCTATTATTCCTAATGTTATTAATATATAACGATCTCTAGTTGTTATACTAGGCTAATAAAAGTTAGATTTATGCTTTCTAGGGTAGTATAGAGAATAAGATATTAATAGCTAGAGATTTATGCCTTGTAGATGCTTATAAGGTAATTAAAGTTATAGAGGAAATTATATTAGATAAGAGTCTAGACTACTAGAAGCACTGACTTACCTATATATAGCTATATATGATTTTAGTGTTACTTAATATGATTATACTTTATGAAAAACGTAATAGGCGTATTAATAGTTGTTATAGCTATGGGAATAGTATAATTAAGTATAATATACTTACTAAGGCCCTTAAGGGCTAGTCTTTAGTAAATATTATATAGCTCCGCGTTTAGTAGAGTAGGTGGTAGTTACTTATTCTAGGTAGATTAATACTTCTAGTGATTACTTATTTAGATAAGGTTAAGACTCTAGTATAGGTTTCTTATACTATCTAGTATATTCTAACTAATTAATAAGTAGAAGAAACTTTACTATTATAAATATGGCATTAGATAATATGTCTAGTCTAGTAGTTTAAGCTATAGATGGTATAAGTAAAATCTTAAATATCTTGCTCTAAATAAGCCTCTAAATTTACTTATAATATTAACTTAAACTATTTATTTATAATAAATAAAAGTTACCTTATTTAAAGTAGTTAAAATAGTTAAGTTAAAGTAGTTAATTACTATTATCTAATACTTATATAAACTACGTTATATTATGAAATTATGCTAGTTAAAGTTAGGGCTACTATTTAAATTAATATACTAAAATTAGTATACCCCTGTTAATATAAACACTTACTTTTAAATAAACTTATATTCTAACTATATAGTTAAGGTATTATACTACTTACTAGATATATATCTATAGTAAAGTAGATAATTAATTATACCTATAGACTAATATTAATACTACCTATCTAGGCTAAGTTACTTTGTAAAGCTAAGATATTTACTATAGAATTATTAACGTCACTAAAGGGTACTAAGAATTATCTTCTTAAATAATAACTTTAGCTAGATACTATAGACTTTTATAATTAGAATTTTAGTGAGATTTAGGCCTAGTCCTTATATATTGGCGAACTTGCTCTTTTTAGTGGTTACTCTAAATATGCTAAGGCTATGATATAAGTACTATTAAGTAACTGCTAAGTAGACTCTAACGAAGGACTATTAGAAAAGACTTTTTAACTATCTAAGAATCTTAAGGGACATTTTAAAGAGGGCTATTTATATAGTTTATTAAAATCATAATGCTAGTACTGTCTTCCTAATCTAAAATAAGCTATAGGAAGGTTAGCTTTATAGCCTATTATGCTCCTTAACTTATCTTCTTTAGAGATATATAAATTAGTAGTATAGATTCTAAGAGAGGATATTTAATTTTAAGTACTAGATAAAAATAGTTTAAATATATTTAATTAAATACTTCTCTAGGGTAATAATCTACTATTTAGGCTTTAGTCTTTTAATTCCTCTTTATTTTTTACTAAGCTTTATATATTATTAAGTTTCTAAGGAACTAGCTAGGCCATCTAAAGGTTCATAAAAGCACTCTAGACATAAGTTATATAATAGATCTATTTCTAATCTAAGTAGTAAAATCGGGAATTTATACCCTTAAATATATATCTTATTTATATATAGATATATACTCCTTAGCACTAGATCGCCCTAATTTCTCCCTTCTTTCTAGACATTAAATAAGCCTAATACTAATATTAATTACCTTATCTTATGCTAAATACTATACTAGTAGAGAATTATTAAAGCTATCTCCTTTAGGTCTTAAAAGACATTCTTTAATATAATCCCTTAATCTGCCTCTTATAATATAATTAGATGATAAGCTACTAGTAGCCTTACGTTTAGTAATACTAGAAAGCTTATTATAAATATATTTTAGCTTATTAGGTATATATTCTAAAGCCTTTAAGACTAACTTTTAAAATATTTAGTTATCTACTTTTAAAGGAGATTTCCTATAAGAGATAAGCTATATGTTATGCCTTAAATGTGTAATGCGCTTATATAAAAGATTTTATAGTTTTAGAGAAAGTGAGTAGTAGAAAAGGTAAGGAGTAAATAGTGTCTTTCTAATAGCTGCTAATAAGTCTAAGATAACGTAAATGGCTTATAGTAGTGGGAATATCTTATGTGTTATAATAGAGCTTATATACTAGCATAGTATTAGTGTGGTAGCTTTCTGCTTTAATGAACCTATGCTTCTTATTATGTTCTATCCTCTTTCTTAGTAATTCTAGGAAACTAAATAGCTATATATATCTAAATCTAGGAGGAAGATATAGCTTATTCTTGCTGCTAATAACTCTGTTAAGAGCATGAATAGCTATGGTAAGCCCCTTAACTATTAGTAGACTATAAGGCGCTATTTGCGTTATACTTAATAACGCTATCTAGGTATTAAACATCGCCTCCTATATCTATATAAAAACTTATGTTATATTAAGTTATATAAAGTTTCTACTAAGGTTAAGTATTATATATAGTAGGATAGTTTGCTTTTGCCTTAACTTAGTTATTTTAGAACTACGTTAAGCTTTCTAGGGGATTATTATAGCCTATATATCTATTATTTAGTTAGCTATAATATGTTATAGTATATACTTAACTTCTTAGAATAATATAAATTATAATAAGATAAGCTATTATATGCCTTATAAAGTGACTTTATTATAGCTTATATTACTATAATCTAGTATTTTAATATCCTTATTATTATAGAGGCTGCTATTTTAGGCGTTTTCGCCTATAGCTACGGTTAGAGCTTCTATAGGGAGACTACTCCCTTATAGGCTAACCTATGCTTGTCTTGTCTACGCTATTGTCCTATAAACTTAGTTTTACTATACGCTAAACTAACTTATTAATAGTAAAGCGAGACATTATAATAATACTTATATAGACAAATTTTAGAAGAAATAGTATATGCTTATATATATATATATTTATAGACTTATCTATTTAAGATAGCTACTTATATTAATATATTAAACTTAGTGCTATATTATATAGTCTAGTAACTATACCTAGTGGTAGTGCTACCTACTCTAAAGGCCGTGTTAATAGTAATAATGGTATATAGATAATATCTTAATATATGATTAATTAATCTGTAGTTATCTCTTTAAGTATTAAGGTACTTATCTAGTCTTAGAGGCCTATAGCTAACTCTCCTATTTATAATAGGCCTAGTAGTAGCTATCTAGCTTCTTCTATAAAAGCGCCTTACTTTAGAAATAGAAGCTCCTTTTTATATCTTATGGCTTCCTTTTTAGTTATATATTACCTACGCTATGGTGTTACTTAGTAGACGTAAGGATTAGTTAAGCTCTAAAGCATTATAGTCCTATTTGTGTTATGGATTATGTTTACCTTCCTTTCTTAATACTTAGAAGTAGATTAGACCTAGTATATAGACTTATTACTATAAACACTTCCCTTTAGCTATCTCTATGTTGTTAGTAACTATAAATACTTCTTTCTATGTTATTAGTAATAAGTATAGAGAGCGAAGATTATTACTAGTAAATAGACCCTATGTTATGTAGTTGCTAGTATATTGATGAGGCTGTTGCTAGTATACTAATCGCTAAAATACTAGTACCTAGTAGGCACTAGCAGTGGTTAAGTGTAGGCTGCTAGCACTTGCTATGCGCTAGTAACTTAAGCTATAAGCTGCTAGTATCTAGTAGGCGCTAGTAACTTATTAAGCTAGTTACTAGTATAGAGAGCTAGGTATTAAATTTAGTTGCTAGTACCTATAGGTAGGCTATAGGTGGTGTTGCTAGTATTTATTCTAGGTCCTCCTATTAGTTACTAGTATAGTAAGCTAGGCGTTAAATTTAGTTGCTAGTACTTATAGTAGGCTATAGGTAGGTTGCTAGTGCGTCCCTTAAGTCTATGCCTAGTTACTAGTATATGGTTATGTGCTAGGCGTTAGGCCTAGAAGTCTTAGAATTATAGTTGCTAGCACTTTACTCCCTCTATCTATATATATACTAGGGATTCTTTCTTATAGGAAGACTATGCTTTATTTATTTATTTATTAATTTATAGACTATCCTAGCCGCCTTCTAGTAGCTATGTAGCGCATACCTATATATAAATTATTCTTACTATCTAGGGGGATTAGTCTCTCTTATAGGAAGACTATGCTTGCTAGGCTGTTCCTGTAAAAGAGACTTTTCCCCTATTAAGTGATGGGATTTTATGGTTGCTCTTTATATATAGCTATTCTATCTATTCTATGTCTTTGAACTTGTTAGGCCTTACCTGGCCCTCCTTAGCTTCTATATAACTAAAATCACTTATCTACGCTATATATTTAAGTATAGTAGACGGAATTACTTGAAATTGTCCTAGTAGTCCTGTCCTTAAGATTATTTTTACTGCCTATGCTACTATTAGTGAGTTATAGAGAATGTGCTTAATATTAATATATAGGTGTTTACCTGCCTATATTTTCTGCCGTTCTTCTATCTAGTTTCTATATTTAAGTAGGATATATTATATAGTTTAAGGTCTATAGCTGTATTAGCATTTATTAGTGTCTGCTTTATTAATAGTATAGAGGTACGTATTAAGACTAATCTTGCTACTACGTATTTACGTAATTATAGAACTAATAGCTCTATGTGTTTTGTTACATAAGTTAAGTGTCGCTTTCCCTAGTTTAACCCTAAGTTAGAAGAGCTCCCTTCTATACTTAGCTATTTCCTAGGAAGTCGCCTACTACTTGCTAGACTATTCCTGTAAAAGAGACTTTCCCCCCTATAAAGTAATAGAATCTTATAGTTGCTCTTTATATATAGCTATTTTATCTATTTTATGTCTTTAAACTTATTAGGCCTCTCCTAGCCCTCCTTAGCTTCTATATAACTAAAATTACTTGTCTACGCTATTAAGTATAGAGGATAGAACTACTTAAAATTGTCCTAGTAGTCCCGTCCTTAGGATTATTCTTACTATAGTCTTGATATGCTGTTATCTAAAGAATTAGGATATAGGGGGACTAGTAAGGGGTAAGTTTCTTTAGAGCGTTTATTATTAAAAAAGTTAGCTTAGATCTTAGACATATATATTTATATTATACGTATATATTAGCTTAATATATTAGCTTATGTCTACTTACTATTAGGTAGATGCTAAAATAATATAGCGCTGTATGTCTATAGGTTATTAGCTAGGTGCTAGTAGACGAGGCGGGAGTCTAAATTAGACGTAGCTGGATTTATTTATTAAGTTCTCCTCCGCTATTTTTCTAAAGTATAATAAGCCTTATATATTGCCTTTAGCCTAGGTGCGATCTACTTAGTTTTTACTAAAATTAAATCTCCTTAAGGAGTATAATAGAATATAGTATATATATTAGTATAGTGTATTCTAGTATGCCTTACTTAGAATTACGGCGAGCTTAATATAGGGGATGGTTATAGTAAGGCACTAAGAGACACGACCATAGTACACATAGTATAGTAAGACATAGTACTTAAAATCTTATATAGGCCCTTACTTTCTATTATAAGGAGAATATATTCTTATTTATATTAGCTGTTAGAGCCTCTCTCTCTTAGTTTCTTAGAAATGTCTGCTACTAATATATCTAAAATGTTATTACTTATTGAATTTCTAGATAAAATCCTCTTAAAGATCGTAGAATACCTAAATAAATATAATATTAACTACCTTATATAAGTGTACTACTATATCCTTAATCTCTTTATATATAAGTATTATTAATATAATAAGTATAGTTAAACTCTACTAATTATAGTTATATTATTAGGATATTATTAGTTGGTTATAGCTCTACTTCTAGTGGTATTGATATGGCTTATAAGGATAATTTTAGCTAAACGGCACTGCTGTGTGCGGCTGGGTTAGGATATGATAGTGTTATTTAACTACTTCTTATAGTTAGTATATAAAAAGCTAAGCCTAAGAATAAGCTAGCTATTAAATTAAGTACTTTGAAAAAGTTTAATTAATAGTTAATAAACTTAGTTAGCTAGACCTTATTATTAGTAGTAAGTAGGAATGGATATGACTTAGTAGTAAGGACGCTGCTTGTGGACCTTAATGTAAGCCTTAACTATTAGGATATCTCTAGTTAAACACTATTAACGTAGGCATTAGTATAAGGATATGTAGTAACTATATAAGTGTTGTTATTATATGAGGGTGTTAATGCTAACTATAAGAGCCTTAATGGTGATATGCCTTTATGTTTGGTAGCGGAGAATAGTTATGTTAAAGTAGTAAAGCTACTACTTGCGTATATAAGGATAGATCGTGACTTAGTAGGTAGAGGGGGGAAGACGCTGCTATTATTAGTAGTATAAATATGGAGAGTAGAGGTTATGTGATGCTTACTAGCTGTAGGGGCTGACCTGATACTAAAAGATACTTATAGCTTAAGCTTAGTTAATTTAGCTAGGAGGAGAAATAAGAATTTACTAAGGTCGAGGTCTAAACTAGCTAGGAGATTGGATTAATTAGCTGTGATATAGCTATTAAATAGTGTAATTACTGTTTAAGAGCTAAAGACCCCTACTTTCTAGTGTCGTTTAGCCCTCTGGTTTTCTCTTATGCTACTTCTATTCTTATTAGTATTTTTTGGTCTAGTATTAGTAGGTAGTTGCCTAATAGTGTTCTAACTTATTTAGTAATAGTAGGTATTAATATTTCCTAGTTATCTTAATCTATAGAGCTAGTATATATTTAGGTTAGTAGTAGTATATTATGATAGCTTATGTGATACTAATAGGTGGTAGTAGTGAAATTGCTTATTATCTATTTTACTTATATGGTTTAAAGAGATGTAAATTCTTAGTACTTATTAATATCTCTGTGTATAAAGGCTTATCTAAACTGCTTTTAGTATTAAAAGTACTTCTAAGCTAGGTAGTAGCGTATATTCCTTAGGCTAATTATCCCTATATCTAATATATTCTATCTTAGTAAAATAAATTCTTCTTGTTGTCTTAATCGCCTATAAATGTTTAGCTAGGATTACTTTGTTTCTATGTGTGTTGTAGTTACCTACTTTAATAGAACATTTTCCCTATTAATATTTATTATTAGTCTCCTCCCTACCTAGGGTGCTAAGGCTATAGGCCTAATATAGAATTATAGTGTTAGATAGGGTCTAGAATGACTAATAAGAGCTGCCTATTTAGTAACTATAGGGTTAAAAATTACTATATAGTATAAATTAGGTATATTAATAGATAAAGAGTTTATAAATATAGAACTTAAGTTAGAAAGTAATAACTTTTATAGCTATAACTTCTAATACTAGTATAGACCTCTAGGAAAAGCTATTATTAATCTACTGCCTACTACCTACATAGTTAGCGTAGATAAGATATGCTCTTTATATAATAGTGTTGGCGTGGGAAGATAAAGACTTAGGGAACTAGACTTAAAAAGTCTAGGTATAGTATAATATATTAAGGAATAGAAGAAATAGTAAAAGCCTACTTACCGTGGAAACCTGTAGTCTTATAGTGGTATCTGTCTTAGTACTATATACGTGGAATGTCTATGGTTATAGGATAGTAGCACCTTATAACCTTATCTGATTTCCTAGGCTACCTTATAACCCTAGACTTTAGTGGAAGCTAGGATAGTGTAGCGCTAGTCTCTAACTTTTACGCCTTACTAATATAGCTATAAATAAGCTTTAAGATCTAATCGCGTTTCTCTTTACCTTTTATTTTATTAATAGGGCTAAATAGCTTACATATAATAGAGAATTCTTATAGTCTAACATAAGCTATTATAAGAGTAAACCTTTCTTAGGGATTAGTAAGATAATATCTATTAGTATAGTGGACTAGCTCTAAAAATATGTATTATTAGCGTAAGGGAAATTAGGATCGTCCTATTTATTCTATATAATAGAGGCTTTCCTAGATTTGTGTAAGATCTTTGCTATACTATAATGTCTATAGGATTTGTCTTAGGCTCTATTGCTTCTACTACTTTAATTACTTTATAAAAGTCTAGATAGCTTTTATTAATATTAGGGTTATCTATATAGGATTTTATAACTTTAAATTAAATATAAGACTTACTATAAGTAAGAAACTATAAGTTAACTAGTCTTCTACTACTTAATATTAGTGTATTATAAAGAATTTATTTTATAGTAAACTTCTCCTCTATAAATATAATAAGACATATAATTATTTATAAAAACTATATTAAAGCTAGTGTCTATATATACCTTATATATCTTATACTTAAATATGTTAATACTATCTGCTTAGGGACTAAATAGCTTTAGGGTAATATAATAATAGTCTAGTATAAGACTATTAACTGCTAGAGGGAAGAAGCTTTAAAGTTGCCTCTTACTAGGTATAGTGTGATAAAAACGTGCTAGAAATCTGTCTAGGTTAGTAACCTAGTCGTCTATTATATCTTACTAAAGAGTAGGCATGTGTAGGATATCTGCGTTGCTAATAGGTAGCTCCTTAAGGAGTAGCTTAATATTGCGGTTAATAAATTTCTAAGTATACATATTTGTCTTAGTAAAGTCCTCTTCTAAAAGTAGTGTCTTAACTGTCTTATTAAGTAAGTTATGGTTGGCGAATATTGCCTATGGGTCGTTTATTATATCTCCCTTATAGGTGAGGAATAGCATAGTATTATAGCTAGTCTTGCTAATGCACTTAAGGATATATATTATAGAGCGTGTATTAGGCATAGCCATATAAAATCTAATTATATTATTATGTGGTAGAAACTAGACTAGCTTGTTAATATAGCTAGCTACTAGCTACCCTGCCTCTAGGTAGAGTGGTGTCTGCTTATACTACGCCTTAAGAAACTTAGTTAGTGATATGGCTAGATACTTATTAAAGTGTTTACCTAGAATAATCTATCTATTTTTATAGGAAACACTAGAGTGAGAAGTATATAGTAGGATTGTTTTAATATTGCCGCTAGAGTTAATCTCTTCCTACCTAAAGCTAGATCCTAATCCTAGCTGCTAGCCGCCTACACCAGCTCCCTATAGTTTCTTAAAGACCAGATGGCTATTAGGTTAACTTAACTACGCTAACTATAGTAATACTTTAATAGATATAAGGCTATGCTAGCTAGGTATACTAGTAAAGGCTAGCTTTATAAAGTCTTGTGCCTAGATGTTATAGCTATTATTTAGTAATACTAGGGGAATTATAGGTATGAGCTTGTAAATAATGTCTCTAAGAGAGTTTATAAATGCGCCTTACTATTTTAACTCCTTAGTCTATAGTATAATAACTATATCTATGCTCTAGTAATGGTGATATAAGAGGATAGGTGCTTACCTTATAGTAATAAAGTCACTACTACTCTGTATCTTATTTATGACTTTAAACTTAATATTAACTTGTCTATCCTATATAACTTTGTTACTAACTAGGTGCCTTGTGTTAATAGTAAGAGTTAGCCCTATAGATAAAGCTATACTATTAAATAGTAGTTTAGGCTTTATAGATGCCTAGTAAGATAAGCTATTGTTATTTTGATGCTTCTAGAATAAGTAAATATGTTTAGAGGCTGATAGTAGCTGTATAAAAATCCTGGTAGTCGTATTCTCTAATAAACCGGCTAGTGGGAGGGTCTTGACTAGTGCTGCTAGGGTACTATTAATTAGTATATCCCCTACAACGTCGTTATAGGCTACGAGTTCCTAATTACTAAGTAGTATTCTAATAGTATTATATATATAATAGTGATAAAGCTTGTTGCTAATATTTAGTAGAAATATAGCGCTATAATAAGTAGTTTATATATACTTTCTGTATATGTTAAGTTTATTAATATAACTATCTCTGTTTATGTTGGTGAGGATAGTGATAGGAATGTCTAACTTAATAGGATTAATAGCCTTTTGTGGGGTGATGATGCTTATAGCTACTATCGAGACGGCGATAGTGCTAGTTAGATATCTAAAAAGAGCAGGATACATTTTATAGTATAATCCTCTAAGAGTCCTTAGTCTATTAAAGTAATATATTAATCTCCTCTAAAAGTATAACTAACCCCTTTATAATTGTTACTTATTAACTTATTTCTTTTCTTATTTCTTTTTATACTTTAATATTAGTAGATATCTATATAGAGGTAAATAGCGCCTGCTAGTACTAGAACCTGGCTCTAATGCTTAATAAAGAATCTTATTAAGTGTTTAAGAAGAACCTAGCATTTCTATGGCCTAGTGCTTATATAATATTAGAGTTATATACTTATATATACATGTAGTAGCTGTTTTTTAGCTATATTATAATGTCTTTGTGGCTAAGGTAGGAAGATAGTATATACTATAAGTCCTAAGTTAGGCTAAAAGATTATATAAAGTTTGTGTCTTATGGCATAGTAGAATTTAGCCTGACATAAAGTATAATCTATAGCGTGAGGTGGCTAGTGCTATACTTGGTAGATCTACTAGAGGTTATAAGGCTGAGGTGTAAGGGGATGACTAATTATATATTGTAGAGGCTGTGGGCTAGCTAGACTATACTATAACTATATGCTGCCTTTTAAAAAAGTAATGTCCTAGTTACTAATAATAAAAAGGGCCTTTAATTAGATATTTCTCTTTAGCTAGTGCTCTTTAGTTATTACTCTTTATTTAGTACTTTCTAGCTTACTTTAGTGCTCTTTAGCTTTATATTTAGTGCTCTTTAGCTTCTCTAGGAAAAGAAGAAATAATGCTCTTCTAGTGCTGATTTGCTTAATAGGCTGGTGCTAAACGGGCTAGTGACTCGGGGTCGTTTATTTGGTAGGTAAAAGGCCCTGATGTGCTAAGGCTAGTGGGTGTGAATAGTGTGGCGCCACAGCTAGCGCTACGCCTATCCCTAAACGTTAGAGTCATATTATAAACTACCTACTTACTATATAGCTATATTTCTAGTTCTATATCCCTAGATGATATAAAATCTATTAGCTGTTACTCCTTCTAAGGAGTTAGATTCTTAGAGCGTCTACTAAGATATAATAATAATGATAATGTTCTAATTCTGAAAAAAAGTTAAGATAAGGGCGCTAGGCGGCCGGCGGCAGGATTAACAAGTAATTACCTAATTATAAGGGGGCTAACTAATAATGTATTATAGGGGGTATAGCTAGACCATCTAATATAAAGTGATGATTAAGCTCTATTGTGTGTTTTTATGTGTTACTTAATTAATATGTATAGTTAGAGACTTAGAGAGTAAGAATAAATAATAATGCTATGTATATAACTACTAATAAGGAGACTAGGAAAAGAATTTGGTTTTAAATACATAAGTATTTAAATAAAAATTATAGTTCTAGCTATAGATTAAATTTCTTTATACTTATTACTACTTACCTACTAATTATAACACTAACCTACTTATAGTATAATTCTATAACTTAATTAATATATATACTATATAGTATATTATAGATATTCCTTTTTATATACGTATTTGCCTAGTACATATTAATTATATTTCTTACTAGCTAAAATATATCTCTCTTACTTAAACTATAATAGTAATAGATCTTTTTCTATATTGCTGTTGACTTACATGTCATGTATATATACTAGATTATCGCTATTTAGGTAAAAACGTGATACCACGATCTAGAAGCTGTCTTAGCCTAAGAACTATACCTTAGTAGCTATTCTTCTATAGTAGGCATGTAGACATAGTGTTAGACTGATACCCTTTTCCATCTACCCCTTTATTAGCGCCCTTTTATTAACTATATCTAGGCCGTGATTGATGCGCTTGACGCTAATATTAAAAATTGCTTGCTAGAAGATGCTCGTGGGTATCCTTTGGCCTAAAATCGTAGTGTGTGGTGGTGTGTAGGTTATCTTCTTTGCCCCTATAAAGCCGTTGGTAAATAGGTCTCTTGTAGGCATTGCTTGCTAAACCGACCGCGTGAAATAGGCTGGTTACTAAAAAGTCCTTACTTAGTTGACTACTTAATGCTATTCCTAAATAGGTAATTCTATAGTAAAATATAAGTCTAAAGAAGATGTTTCTAGTATTAAATCGCTATAATAGTATCTGATTAGAGATGATTCTATTTATTAGTAATAACCTTTCTTATCTATAAGAATACCTACTTATACTTAGCGCTTATTACTAGGTAATAGAACAAATTAAAGCTATTTTTAAAAAGAATTAGAAAGTTAGCCGCGTAGGTAATTTATTACTTTAATAGATCTTCTACTTCTATATTAGGGCTGTTGATATGGCTTAAATCTAGGTATTAGTATAGAGTAAGGTGATTAAGTATTAAGAAACTAGGGTAAGAAATTTAAGAGCTAGATATACTAAGTTCTTATAGCTAATTAGAGTGTGTAGATAAGTTAAAGTAATGTACTATGCCCTATTTAGTGAGTATATTAAGTAAGTTAAGTAAAGCTAAGTAATAGAAGTAAGTTATTTTACTTAGTTAATAGGAAGTCTTTACTTTAGCTTTATTAATAAATATTAAGTAACGTAGTTTGCCTATGAATCTTAGCTAATATAATCTAGGTAGGTATTTCCTTAGCTTGTTAGATATTATATAGATAGTGACTTAGGCTACTACCTTTAAAGTAATGGCTATATTCTACGTTATAAGACACCTACTACTTTTCTTTTCTTTTCTTTTCTTTTCTATCTAACTTAGGTTAACACAAGACACTTAAGCCTATGTCCTAGGCAGCGTCTAGATAATGATGTTTCTAGGTAAGATAGGTAGGTTTTTAAACCTTTATTAGTATTATCTAGAAGCTATATCTACTAGTAGCTTGTGTTAGGTAGCGGCTAGTACGAAGGGAGTGATAAGGAAGATCTTGATGAATACGTTAATTGCAGCGGTATGACTCTATTGTTCACTAACGAGAACCTCCCTCGCGAGCTCTACGCAGGGATCTCGCGGTCTTATAGCTATATCCTCCCTTGTTACGCACAGTCCTCCGCCTCCTTAATTATCTTATGTTACAATGCCCCCCCTAGCTCTATAACCTCGTAGGCTCGTAGCTACACCCTCGCACTTATAACGCGGCTATGCCGTAATAGGCTACCCTCTCTTCCGCCTTCTCTTTCTATGCCTCCCTCACTCGTCAGAGGTAAGGCTTATTTCCCTGCATTAAGCACATTAACCTTATTAGGCTGCCTATTATTATTATGCGCGGTACTAGCTGCGGGTGGGGCGTACTAACCGCATTAGGATTGCGAATAGCTTCCTCTCTATTAATACTTAATTAATACGTAGCTCGCACACGCATTAATCCTTTCCCTAAATAGCTCTCTAGACCAGTTAATAGCCCCTTTTTATGCTATATCTAAATTTTCCTATATCTGCCTATTATTCTTGTTAATTATCTTATTACGTGTTGTTGATAATAGCTTCTTTCCTATTAGCTCTTAATAGGCGCGTAGCTTTCGCGTAATGTAAGATGTGTTTTAAATAGCTCTTTTAATAATAATAGCTTCTTTTAAGCACCTGATTTGCTTGTTACCGCGTTTTTTATAAATTCTTTAAAAGGCAGCATCCTGCCCTCCCTCCTTCTCTTTCTTTTTCCTTTCTTCTTTAGCTAACCATGTTTTCTATGAGTGCGCCCTTACTACGCACTGCGCTCACTGCTTTTACACATGTTCTTCCCTTTATTTAAATGCTGACTTTTATAGAGTCTCCTCTCTCTCTCTCTCTCTCTCTCCTACGCCCGCGCCGTATGTCTTTACCACTCCTTTCTTATGCTGCCACTGCGTGCTAATGGCTAACTTATAAATAGTAATTCCATAAATAAACTTTTTTTTTTTTTTTTTTTTTAACAAAATATAAGTTTTACCACGCTCCCCCACTACACACTCGCTACTTATTTACTGCTAACCCGCCGCTAGGTTAAAGAAGTGGCCGTAGCTCTCCCCTAAGGAGAAGGTCAAGAAGGTTAAGGCACTACTAGTAGTGTCCAGCGCTAAGTATATCCCCTACGTAGTCGCCGCGTGTTTACTGCTAATTAGTTACTAGATTTAAAATCCTGTGTGACTATTATTACATAAAATAGGGCACTATGGCCTAGGATGACCTAGCCTACTAGTACCGCTAGAGCTCGGGTAAGTCGCCTACTCCCTTACTACTCCTTACTCGCTAACTTGTTATGTAGACGCTACTTTAAGCAAGTGTGCGCTCTGCGCGCGTAACAAGAAGTTGTGCGCCCTGGTGTGGCTAGCCGCCTAGGATGTTACTAGACGCCTCTAGCGCGTCCTATTCCCCGCCTCGCCACGGGACTAGGTATAACTATAACACTCTCTTAATTAACTCGTAGCTAACTCGCTAGGCTATTATGAAGGCCATGTAGCTTCAGCTATAGCAACTGCGCTTGAAGTGGGCCCACGAGGTGGCCGACAAGGACAAGCCTATGGCTTATAAGTGCGCGCTAGCCGCGTGCTAGATAGTGGAGGCCTACGCTACCTAGGTGTAGGCGCGGGTGGCTATGTAGTAGGCATAGGTAAGTTAATTCTCCCTTACTATGTGCTCCCTACTAATTCACTACTAGTCTACTCGCAGTGTGTTAGCGGCGGATGTCACTATTTATAACGATATTATCACGGAGATAGGCGCGATGCCCCCCCTGCGTTAGGATAGTGTGGATAGTGTAGAGCCCTCTACTCCTAAGTAGCGTGCTAGTCGCGTACTCCCTGCGTGTGCCCCCGCTAGTCAGGTAGCTAGATAATGTTATTTCTTTTTAATAACATAATTTTTTAGCGTAAGGGTAAGTCGCCATGATCTTTCTACTTCCTTACTACTATTTTCTTATAACTGCCTTCGTGCGAAAATCCTTTTTATATTATACTAGCATATTTCCATCTACAAAGTTAGACCTCTTTAACCACGAATTCTCTGCTTTATTAAAGCCTAGCTATTTAACCTAGAATAGTCGCCTCTTACCGTGGTATTTGTAAGCTATAATTCACTTAACCTTATAGACGTCATCATTAGTAATAATATGATTTTGCGGCGTAGTTAGTACTCCCTCACGGCTTGTATACGGCTCTAAGCTCGTGACATTAAACACATTATAGATCCTTATTATTTCTAGCAACTAAAGCTTAAAGGCTAAGCCGCTAGTTCTAACGCATCGCTCGATTTAGTATGGACCTATAAACTTTACTACGAGTTTCCTACTTAGTTGCCATAAGTTGAGATTCTTCGTGGAAAGCAAGACCTAATCTCCTGCCTTAAAATAGTAATTCGTTTATTTCTTGTTATACTACTTCTTCTACGCTTCGCGGCTTCGTTATAGCTGCCTCGCAGCATATTTGTGAGCTTTCTAAAGCTCTTATACGCGTTCCTTAGCCTAAACGTTTAGCCGTGATAAATGACCTTCTACGCCTAGTAATTCTGGGTGCTTGCCACATAGCAAATACGCTAGAACCACGCCTGTTGTGTCGTGCGGGCTCGTATTATACGCTAATTAGGCTATTAGCAGCTTTTTAACCTAATTATCTTATTCCTCATTATAGAAGGCACGTAAATAATGTTCTAATACCTAATTCTGCCTTTCTATCTAACTGTCTGTCTATAGGTGGAAAGCGACGCTTAAGCGCCGCTTATACGTAAGTAGGTGGTAGAGACTTCGCTAGAACCCTGACATGAAGATTGACCCTTGATCTAAAATGATACCTTACGGCATGCCGTGATACGCGATGATCTCTTTAAGCATAATATTAGCAAGTCCCTTACTTATTAGCTACTTTGTTGTCACGATATAGTAACTATATTTTATATATCTATTAACAATAACTAGTATCGCGTCGTATGTGCCGTGTTTTCCTGATCTCTTTAGTAACCCTATTATTATATCGATAGTGATTTTATTATAAGGGCGAATTGCTAGTAGCAACACTGCGAGTTTGCCATACGGTTAGTACTACCTGCCTTTTATTTATTAACAGCTATCACAGGATATAATATGCCTTTATGTTGCCTTTACTATCCCTGGCTAATAATAACGCAACTTTATCTAGTATAACGTTTGTCGTAGCCCTTAGTGTCCTGCTACTTCATTATCGTGACAAAGCTATAATACCTTTACGCGTAGACTATAAGGAATATATATTTGATTATCTTAGCGCTATACGCCGTTGTTACTATATTCCCATTTTCTAGCCTAGGGCAAGGTAGAAGCCTCCTCTCGTGTTATTATAACCAGGCTTCCTTCTTTATTCTAAGTGGCTTTGATAGCTTAAATTAGGCTTAAGCTAGTATCTAGCGCTCTTACGCCATTCTTACGCTATTCTCGCACCTCTTATACTTTACATGGCTCTTATACCTCTTATACTTTATACTACTTTTATACCTCTTATGCTTTTTTACTTGTCTTACTTGTCACTAGACTCTTATCTACTTCTCTTACAAATCTCTCACTACTTTCTCATACCTCTTATGCTTCTTCTCTGCTGCTACTAATAGTAGGTGCGTCCGCCGCTTAGTCTATTATAGTATGTCACTAGCCTCTTACCACTCTACGGATTACTAGCCTATATTAGTTCATGATCTATCTTATTATGCCTTATCTGCTCTTAAATCGCTGCAAGAACGCTAGTAGCGCCGTTAGCCTCTTCTATATACTCTCTACGTCTTTCTTATAATCTGCGCGCCTTAATAGCGTGTCTATGGGATTCTCTTGCCCTAGCTAATAACATATTACAAAATTAAACAGCGCTAATTTGTCTAGCGCTATGGCTTATCTACCTATTAGCTTCGTCTTCGCCATAAGGTAACTATAGTTTAAATAGTTAGTAAGGACTTTAATAGTGTATTTAGGGTAAGCTAGGTAATAGTGCCACTAGCGGAATACTTTAGTAATAGCGAGTATCTTTACGTCTAGTGTCTAATAACGTATTTCTAGCCTTATAAGCTTGCGCGACAGGTACGTAACAGGGTACTAGCTTCCTCACTATTTCTACAAGAGAATTACCCTAATGGCAAAATCTAATATATCTATCTTAACTCTTATTAGTGCTATTAGGTTATAATAAGCTAATAATAGAGCTCCCTAGAACGCGCTTTTTAGCTACTTAAATACTACTACCTAGCTACTTATTAGCATTAGTACTCCTTTCTTCTATACCACGCTAATATCTATTAATAGCTTTATAATCTTACTCAATTTCTTAATAAATTACTAATAGAAGTTAGTAAAGCTAATAAAAGCCTATACCTCTTTTACACTACTTAGCTACGGCTAACTCACAATAGCCTTAACACGGTCTCTTTCTATGCATATTCCGCCTAGCTATATTACAAAGCCTAAAAACAACACCTCCATAACATTAAACTCTAATTTATTAAGGTTTATATATAGCCCCGCCTAGAGCAAGAGCTAGAGAACCTTATAAACATGTTATGTGTGCTTTTTAGGGTCGCTACTATATACTAATATATCATTAAGGTACATAATATAGAACTAGTCAAGGCAGGGTTATAGGACTGTGTTGATGTATTCCTGGAATATCGCTAGCGCATTTATTAGCCTAAATGGTATTACTAGGAATTTAAAGTACCTATATTTACAGCAAAACGCTATTTTCCACTCATCGCCTTCTTAAATTCTAATTTATCTATACATGTCTTAGATATCAAACTTGCTGTAGATCTTCGCGCCATATAATCAATCTATAATCTCATTTATTAGCAGCAACGCTACGCAGTTCTTACGAGTTTACTAGTTTAGTACACAATAATCTACACACATCTATAACTTGCCACCTTTCTTTAGCATAAATAGGATAGGTGCTCCTACTAGGCTTATTAATCGTCAGATCTACCCCTTTTTTTGTGCATCCTCTATAAATTCATAAAGTTCTCGTAGCTCCTTTAGTGCAAGCACGTAAATTAGTCCCTAAGGCAGCACCACGCCATCCTCTAATTCTATCACATATCATAGCCCGTCTAGTGGTAGTAGTTCTAAAGCCTTTTCCTTAGAAAACACCTCTATGAGATCCCTATACTTTAAGGGCATCTTATCAGCTACCTCACTACGTGGTTAGACGCCCGCCTCGCCTATATTTGTGTTGTTATTAATATCCTCTATTATAACGCGTCTAACCTATAACGCGCTATCTTCCTAATCCTTAGGCTCCTACGGCTCGCTATCTCCGCTAGCTAGGAACATGAGCCTAGCTTCTATAGCCGCCTTACGATATGCGCGCATATTCCTCACGAGCCACACGCTATCTACAGTAAGTTAATAGTTCTAGTGGTTATGTAAGAGTAACACGTTAGGATCTACGTCATACCACTAGGGTTTTCTAAGCAACATATTATCAGCTCCTAAGTCTCTAACTACGACGTAAATTCACTATGTCTTCGTTACTCCCTAGTCATCTATTAACTTTATAATTATATTTAGCTATCCTAATAACTTAAATAGCCTTCCGTCTACGACAGCAACATCCTAGCCAGCTAGTTCTAGCTATGCTGTGCCTACGACGCGAGTATAAATAACGTTATAGTCGCTTCCTAAATCTAGTAGTGCTCTCATGGCGATATAGCTGCTTTATAGCTGTAAATTCGCAGTTCTTACAAGAATAGAGTTTTTCTTTAAGTCACGACCATCTTCCTATACCCTACGCGCTACCTAGGCTTCTAGGTTAGGCCTAGTTGCGGGGGTTTTGTTTTGTCATGGCTCTCTCGCATCTTCCTAGCGCCTATCTTGCTACTCTAGCAGCTAGGTTACATATCTGTGGCCATGTCTTTCCATGGTGTGCCTATATTAGTGGCATATCGCGTAGTCTAGGGCCTTGCATTTAAAACGGCGATAGTCTCTACCATACTTCTAACATCCTAGCTCTTATATTCCTATATACGCCTTAACCTTATACTATTTACGCTATGACCCTATAGTTCTAACGCTTAGATCCTTTCTAGATAGATTATAGTCCCTTCTCCTATATATACTACCGTAATTCTAGTAACCTAACTTGCTAGGATCACGTAATAACCCCGTAGCTTTATCTCGTCTTGCTATCTAAGTGTAGTTATCGCCTTCTAGGTTCTAGAAGGGTCGTTACGCTCCCCCCTAGCTCTACTTATTCTTATTACTTTAACCTCTCTAGCCCTCTCAGGTTTTCTACAAGTCTACTACGTATCCGCGGCTCATAAGCTATTCCTATAAGCTTAGAGGTCTATTTGGCGAAATCTCCTTCATGAATGTAGGCTATAGCTAATTAAGGAAAAAGTCAATATACGTGTCCGTTAGCAGCTAATTTATTATTTCTAACTCCTTATTTTCCTATTTTCTTAAGAATTGCCTAAACGACTAGGACTCTGCTTATTATATGTGATCTAAGTCTATAAACACTATGAGGTTCTAAGTATGCTTATCGCTGATTTCTAATTAAGCCTATCCCCTAAATTAAGCCCATAATTAAACCTTAATAAATTTGCCATCTACGTTATCAGCTAGCTATTAAGTCCATCACTACTTTAATTTGCCATAGAGGTACTAGCTTATATAAATGACTTACTACTATGTCATAGCAAACTCACAAGGTCTTGTCATAAAAATTACGTCTAGGTCTATTATAAACGTCTAGAAGTCCACTATGCTTTTAGCCTTAAAGGTAGGATACTAGACATTAATCTTACTTCCCTATTCCTCACTATAAACTCACTTTAGAGGAGCTTCTTCCTTGCTATCTAATAGTAGTCTATTAGGGAGTTCTACCTCCTCACCCCTTTCTATCCTTTCTATTAGGCTCCTTCTCTTCCTTGCCTTCTACTTATTATACATCTACTTAAGCGTTACTTTATTACTACGATTTAATAGCAAGCTTTCTACTACTTCCTTAATAGACACCAGCTACTTACTGCCTATGTTAGCTAAGGTTTATTAAATAATACCATAATCTATTAATTATTACCCTCCTTCTATTCATACTAATAAAGGTGAGGTGTTATCTATAGCGATCTCGCCACTAGGTCGCGAGGAGGTTACACTAGCGTTCCGCGTCATAATAGTTCTTAAGGTTATTTTTAATCCCCTTACCAGTCTCTTTACTATTCTTTTAGTAGCAGTGAACAACCTGTTAGGTAGCGGCTAGTATAAAGGGAGTAATAAGGAAGATCTTAATAAATACGTTAATTATAGTAGTATGACTCTATTATTCACTAATAAGAACCTCCCTCGTGAGCTCTACGCAGGGATCTTGTGGTCTTATAGCTATGTCCTCCCTTATTGCACACGGTCCTCCGCCTCCTTAATTATCTTATATTATAATGCCCCCCCTGGCTCTATAACCTCGCAGGCTCGTAGCTACACCCTCACACTCATGACGCGGCTATGCCGTAACAGCTTATTAGTGGTACTAATCCTATGTCCATTACTAATTAGTTTTCTTATAGATCTAGTAGTGCTCTTATATTATGCTTAAATTACGTAATGATAATTGTTAAAGTCTAAATTACATAGATTTAATGTCTAAGCTAGTAGATAACGTCCTTTTTATAATAATATAGATAGGTAAGGTAGCTCTAATAGTTACTAATTGGTTGGCTATTCTAGGTGTTAAAACAGTGCTATGGCTTTAAGAAGTATAGTAGAAATTATAAGTGTCTTGCTGCCTGCTATTTAAAGAGACTATTTTAGTAAATATGGTAGTACTGCCCTATAGCGTATGTGTATACTAGTTTAGGGATAGTGGTATTAAATAGGCATCGCCTATATTATTAGAAATATAAATAGCAAGCCACTTAGGAGAATAGAGTAATATACTATTGTGCTAGCTATATCCCTTTATAATAACCCCTCTCCTAACTACTTTATTATATAAACTAACTAAAATACTATACTTATACTATTTAGTACTATAATAATTTAAATAACTACTATTAACCTGCTTACTATTCTTGTAGTAGTAGTATATGCCTAAGTTGTTACCTTAAGTAGTTATATAGTCTATAATAACTATACTTATATAATATTACTAAGCTCTACTAGCGCTATAGATAATGTATACTACATCTTTAACTAGCTTAATAGCGCTAGGAGGTAATAGGGTTCCTCTCTAGCCTATAATAGCGTTAGTTTCTTCCTAGCGATAGTTCTAGCTAGAATACTACTCTACTATAGCGACTACACTAATTAGCTGCTAACATATCTAGAGTAGCTAGTATTTAATATAGAGTATATTAAGCTCTTTATAGTGTCTTATCTAAGATCTTCTAGTATAACTAGAAGGGTCTAAGGCGGGCTAACTAACTAAGCTCTAGCGTAAAAGCCTATACTTATCGGCGCCCTATCTTATTACTATGGTGATGCCGCTAAAGACTCTAGTTATAGCTATCTAGCTAGCCTAGCTTCTATTCTAGAGTGTCCCTTAGAAGGTTACTAAAACATTTATAGATATTTTTATATATACTAGGCGTCTCGTGATCTCTATGTCCTCTACCTAGACGGCATAGCCGCCGCTAAGACTACTATAGGTACTCTTGACTTGCAGGACCTTGTCCTTTATGAAGATAAGATAGGCAATCTATTAGATAGCTTCCCTTTTAGCGAAGATAAGAGAGCTAGTATAATTTATAAGATACTTATAGACTAGGGCTATAATAGCTTTGTTAGGATAGAAGGGGGCTTTAAGCTTATTTACTATAATTTTAGTATAGGAGTTAGCTTCCTTTCTACGCGCCGCATATTCTACCCCTAAGATAAGCTTAGTAATAAGGGATAATAAATATTTAAAGTGTTTAGGGCCGCCGCTAAGCACTATAATAGCATTGGCGCTAAACGCCTTAGAATTGACTTTTCTTTAATAGTGTCTGGTTAGCTATTTCTAATTAATCTTATAAATGCTGATCCTAATTGGCCTAAGTTGCCTTAGTTTAGCTTTATTAAGTAGCCTAAATTAAGAGTAATTAAGAGCTAAGTGTTATATGCCTATACGTTGTTACGACGGTTTATAGTTAATTAGTAAGCTATAATAGATATAATTATTAAACGCTTTTCTAGATGATTTATTCTATTAACGTCTCTAAACTACTTATTATATAATTTTATTAAAGAAATTAAATTAGTAACTCTAACCTATGTAGACGCCTTAAGATGACCTAGTAATACTTTATCACTTCCTATGGTAGATAGCCTAATAGACCGTGGTAAAGTGTCTATTACTAAAGAAGTTCTACAATATATAGAACACTTTCTACTACCCTTAACAAAGCTTAGAGATCTATAGGAAACTAAGGACAAATTAATATATCTAGCTATAGAGACTATAACCCGTGACATTTATATAGTACTATTCTCTATTAGGGTAGCTTTACTAAAGGCGTTACTAGATATAGAATCTAGAGGCTTTTAAATTAATATAGTAAACTTAACTAAAGAATTACGTGATATAGTTAAGAAAGGTTATTATAAGCTTTAATGGCTTACTAAAAAGTTAGGTTAGAGTGAAATGAAAAAGATTAGCCCCTGTCTACTAGATAAGATTATATTTGCTATAATATGGCTAATAGGAAATAATAAGGACTATTTTAACCCTAGTTATATAAAGATAAATAATTTAAACTTTACTAGGTAGTACTACTAGAAATTTCCTCTATGTAAATAGATATAAGACTACTTATTAAAGACGCTTTATAATAGTGATTATAAAAGAAAAATTTATGCTATTTATTAGTACCTTAGTAAGAGTAGATATTAGCAGGTGATTAATAGCTAGTCTAATACTAGCCTCCTACTACTTAAAAGTAAAATTTTAAAATAATAAAAGTGTGTTAATGTGTTGTAATACTTAATTAGCTACGTAATATAAAACGATTTACCTAGAACATTAGCGAGTAGCGTGTTATATTACCTGTAATTTCTTTTTATTTAAGCTAACTATCTATTACGCAAAGAAAGCTTTATAGTTCTATCTATAGAGATCCTTAGTGATATACTAGGGTAGTCCTAATATAATGCTAATATAAGACCGCTTTATATATAGAATATAATTAGGATAGTATCTTAGCTAACTCCTTTTATACCTTATATCCTAGTATATTATTATCTACTATAGAAGTAGCTTGCTTAATACCTCTTTTTCTTATAATAGCCCTAAATACTATGTTACTATTATTATAGGTGTGTTATATATAAAACCCCTACGCATTAAAGCTATAGATTATAGAATTATAAATACCTTCCTTGTTATATTTAAGGTAGGTAAATAGGTATAAGAGCTTATCCTTATATGCCTAATAAAAGTATAAGCTAAATCCTCGCTTAGTAAAACATTTTATATAAAGTAAATAATATACTAGCTTAAGAGAGACTATAACACTTAGGGTAATAAATTATTTATAGTAAGCCTTTATATAACTTACTTATAAGATATAACTCTACTCTACCTATATTAAAATATTATTTTACTTATACTCTAGATAAGTAAATAGCTTATTAAAGTAATAGGTAGTACTAACATACTATAATAGCGTTATAATAGTAGCAAATAGGACGTAGTAGATAAGACACCTTATATCTATTATATTAGTAGACTTTAGTAGTGGTGTCTTAGAAATAGGAGAGAAAAGTTTTATTAGCTATTCCTCTAGATATGTAATCATACTCTTACTAAGTATTATAACACTAGTATTTTCCTATATAAATTTACTACTTAAGATAGCCCTTTAAAAAGATAGTACTTCTCTTGCACTTTAAGGGTTCTTTATAAGCTATAGATCTAGATGTTCTATTAACTTATGCCTACCCTGTAAATTGTCAACTATATTAAAGTATTTATAATAGATTTCTTATAACTTTAATTTCTCTAAGTAATTAAGTAAGTATTAAATTTAGTTCTTAATAGTAGTTACCTTATATAGCTCTTTCTTAAACGTTTCTTTATATAGCTACTAGAGGGTCTAGATATTAGTTCTTTCCTTAAATGCGGCTAGCTTATCTATTAAGACATATATTAGTATATCTAGGTTATAACAAGAAAATATACTACTTAGACTATAAATAATTTAATTATTATTACTTATATAGCTATTAAATATAATTCTTATTAGGTTTACTATAAGATGCCTAGCCTAGTAGCTCTACTTAAACACCTTAGTAGTGTGTAACATAATGTAGTTAGATAAGGCTTAGGTTAGTAAACCTATAGAGAGTAAATAATTAGCTTCCTAGACCTAACTAGGACAAGGCTTAAAAGGTCCGTCTATACTATCAAGGCGGCCGCTAGCTCTAACCTATAGCGTGTATAGCTAAATATTATCGTTATTATGAAGGCTAGCTATATATAGGGTCTAGTTCTATACTTTCTAGAACGACCTATATAAGTATAGTATAATTTTCGTGTTAAGAATAGAGCTTTTCTAGTATAACGGTACGTAGTTATAGTCTAATGGCTTCTCTAGTAAAAGCTAGTTAATAGATATATAGCCGCCCTTAAAAGCGTTATTATAAAGTACTCTTATAGCTAGTATAGTAAGTAGATATACTTATTTATATAAGATAAAGGTTATAGAGAATTTAAGCCTACTATATATTAGTAACTATATATATGTAGAAGTAAGATATATACTAAGAATATTAATCTCTTTAGACCTTATATTTTCTAAGCTTAATGTAGTATATTATAATAGTAGTAATAAGGTTTATTTTTAGTGGATTTACTATATCATAGGTCTAAGTAAAGAAGACATCTTTATATTTTATTCTTAGAATACTTGCTAATTAAAAACCACTAATTCTAATTATAATTATAGTAGTGTAAAATATAAGGCGTACGTTAGGAGTATATTAAATATACTTAGCTTAGCTCTAGACCATGTAAAGGATTAGTACTATATCCTTGTCTAATAGCTCCCTCTTTTTAAAGCCCTACGTTAAAGAAAGCCTGATTTTTTTAGTAAGTATTAGAATCTACTAATATAGTAGTTAGCGAAATTCTTTCTAGTATATAATATTACTCCTTATGTTAGCAACTTTATATATAGGGCTACTTTAGCTTAAATTATTCCTTAAAGAGAAACCTAAATCATAAATACTAGCCTATATTAGGTTATAGCCTTATCTTAGTAGTAGTAAAACCTACTAATTAGCTCTCTTTATAAGCGTAGCCTAAACATCTTATATAGTAGCTACTATGTTAATAGTGTAAACATTATACTACTCCTTAGGCCCTAAGCATAGCTATCTAACTATTAAGGTAGAGATATAAACTTCTAGAAAGGTCCTATAGTAGCTCTTTACTATATCTCTTTAGTAGTATAGATTAATCTAGACTTAGGACAGGTTAAAGGATATAATTCTTATAAACCTAGTAAGTGTTAGCCTAATACTAAGTACTTATATATATATACTTACTTATACTAGTATCCCTAAATACTATTATAAAATTACTTTATTTTAGTAGCTTTAAACTTAACTAGATTAATAAGGTTTTCTTTATGCTATCTTAAGATATCTAGAGAGAGTATTAGTAGCTTAGCTAGGTTAATGTCCTAAGCTTATAGCCATATAATAGGCTATAACGTGTTAGTATTATTATAAGTTATCTTTTATAGTAATATAAATATAATAAGTATAAATACTAATACTTATAGGAATTAGAAGTAGGGAAAGAAAAAAAGTATATATATTAGGAGGTGAGGAGGGGGCATATGCCTATTTAGAGAGAGGTAGTTATGCTACTTGTTACATTTAGCCGTGACCCCCTACTTATAGGCGCTAGCGATGTAGAGTAATTAGCGGAGGGGGGGTGTTGCCTTTATAGCTGTATCTTAGAGTAGAGGGGGGTCTGGCGCTAAGGTGCTGTCGATTTTGTAGACTGGCGCTGGCCCTGGAGGTGTTGCCTAGGCTCTTCGAGCAAACTGTTCTGGACGGTAACGGCACTATAGTGGGCCTCGGAGTAAGGCCGGCTAATTGTCGTTCCTAGGGGGAAGACGTCCCGTCTGCTCCGCGGAAATCAAGCTACTGACCGGCAGATTAGTAGTTGGGTCGGTGACGACCAGCGAACACCGGCTGCTGTATGTTTTTTTTTTCTTTTCTTCATTTTTCTTTCTTGTGCTCCGGATATCCGCCCTCACTTTTCATGTTTTGAACGTCGCTCGCATTTTGCGTGTGTGTGTGTGTGTAGCTGCAAGGCTGAGCTGAGCTGCAGGCCGCAGCCAGCGGCCGATGTCATTGTGAATTCGTAACTAGAAATTTCAAGCCAAGTTTCAGTCGGAAGATGCAAGGGAAGATGTTGTTCACAAGACAAATCTCGACGCAATTGTGACGCGGCACGCGATTGACGAAGTTAAGCGCACCCCTCGGGTTCGAAAAAGCTACATGCCTTTGACTTCTCTTCTCGCAAAGGCCGAGTCTCTTATCACTCGATCACTTGGATTATCTGATCCTGTCCTTTTTCTTACCTACCACTCTCATCTTCTTATCTCTCCATGCAGGGCAAATGCATTACGTTACAACGCAAATTTTAAACTCTTAAACTACAAGTCTTGCGCTCCCGAGACATGCAGGCAAGATGGTCGACTGAGAAACAGAAAATCTCCCAAGCCGCATTAAATGACTTATCGGGCAGCCACATCTTAGAAAGTGACTTTGTGGTGGACATCGCACGGTGAGACACGCATCTAGGTTAGGTGCACATCAGGGTCTGTCTTGGAGATGGGGTCCAGGGCTGACTAGGGTTTGCCATAGGCGTTGTATTGTTGTCTTGCTTAACCGGACTGACCTGGGGGAACCCGCGACTGATACGTAGGCTTTGAGATGGCCGTATCTTTTGATGTATGCATGTGTTTGCGGTGTCCAACGAGGTAGCTGACTAAATTAGATCAAAGTAACCAGCCTGCGTGTAGGGTAGTTCCTCATCAAGAAACGACACTTGCTTCATTGAGGACTTGATATGATCAAATCAAGCGTTTACATCAAGTGAACAAGTCAATTGGCAGCTGATTATGAGGACAACTATAAGGCCACACACGAGGCTTATTCGCGTTTCTCGTCGTGCAATCTTGCAATCACAAGCTTGTTGTTCTCGGGTGGAAACTGTGCATGTTGATGGTAGACACCGTCGGTGATGATATATCAACGCGAATATTTACCAACTCGGCCAGATCAAAAGATTGTCACACTGAACTCATTTTCCGGGCTCAGCTTTCTGCGAGGTCCCCATTGTTTCACTACCCCAACTTTTTCCTTGTTTTTTGGCTGCACTGTACTCACAGTGCGCGGGTCAATGGTTACTGCGCCGTCAGCCATGTTTACCAGCAGCCCGGAAGCCGCAGTCGTACCGTCATCAGAAGTCCCCGACGGATGCAGCCTGTCTCAAAGATGCCTTGGAAAGTTGGTCGATGGATTGTATGTGGGTTCAATGATGTCAACCATACAGTGCGGCCACCGTCATAGGGTGAGGACAACGAAGCTTGTCGCGAGCGACCAGGACCACAACTCGGACAAGCTGTGGGAGGAGACGTGGCTGTCAGATGGAGCTGAAAATAACGGGATTCCAATGTCCGATGGGATTTGTTATTAAGGCCGTCTGTGTATATATGCAAATGGCGCCGCGCCGTCTTTTACGAGTTGCGATGATGTTGGTGGCTGCATAATTTCGGCATACACTACTTGAGTCATTTGTCTTGGCACCATGCGAGATTGCATTGATAAACATCGCATATAACTGAAAATGGGTGGCTATCTATTCCCTGGCATTAGTTCGGATGATTTGTTGCATAATCAAGCACCTTGATCTGTAAACTGTGACTGTGTGTCGGTCGGCGATTTCTGACTCGGCAGTACATGACCAATGCGTCTGCATGTGGTATATGGAATCGCAAAATCACAGTCTGAGGCAAAACAATCCAGCCGCCAACCTTTTTGTATCGAGTCTCATCGTATGTCGCAGTCCTGGGCTGAGAGGGACTCGCATTGCGCGGGTACCTCATCGCTGGTAGCAAGTCCCGACCCGGCGCAGTGTAACAATTCCGGTGCGACGGGATCCACGCCCCCAGACAGTATTGACAATTGTTTTGCTTACAATCGGTTTGTTTTTTCTTCGAAGTGAGCTAGAACAAAAGGCCCCGGTCAGGCATGTCCTTGTCGATAATTGGACCGAGCCTCGATGGCGAGCCAAACCAAACAGTCGGGAACGCCGAGGCTATGAAGCGACTGGCTGGCTACGTTACGTATGGAGTAAGTATGCGGAGTGCGATTAATAATAAATGATGAATTAAGAAACAGTGGCCGGTTGCTTGTATGCAATTAAACGCAGGTGGATTTGTGGTACTGTTATTTGGGCCTGTGCATCTCCTTATACATATGAACATGGTATGCGGATTACGCCGGTGATATAGTAACGGCGCGAACGCATATGCACGTCTAAAATCTACACTGTACGAATAAATAGGCTGCGTTTGTAAGCAGAGCTTACAGCACAATTTTTTAATGTGACCAGCCTCCCATTCGTCGGGACTCAGGGCTGCCACGCGAGGACCATCGCAACTGCTGGAAAGCTGACAGGGGACTGGGGCTGGCTAGTCATCGACTCGTCGTCGTTTAATTAACTATTTAATTTGGGGGCACGGGAGATGTCTATCCGGCCTGTCAGAGAGATCAGGGTGAGATCTTTATTCGTAGTCACGTCGAAGCAAAAGATGGGCATAACTAGGCATGTGCAGTACTCGGTGGATTTTGAGAGATTATCCGGCGACAATGGTGTTGTGTGTCGACGAGAGTTCTTTACAAAAGTACACATAATCCGTAGTGACGCTTTGGTTGGATACTGGTGCATAGCCCTCACACGTGCGCTCACAGACGCGACATGGATGGATGCAGGCAATCAAAAGCAAACCTGGTGCCTCTACTCCAGAACAATAAAAAGAAGCAAATAAGGCTGTGCGCTGGTGGCGGTGGCGAACACAGATGTCGCGATAAATGGACGAGAAACGGAAATATTTATTACTCACAGGCAAGGTAGTATGTAAGGTAGGCAGGAAAAGAAATTGGCTACGCACAGCATGAGCACGGGCTGATCCCTTGCAGAAAACCCCAGTGCTGGACCAAGGGGGGTTTGGGGGAGAGGGCTCGTCATTGCTTTTTATGCAGCAAAAAGAGAACAATTATTAGCAGTTTCCCCGAGAACCGGATGACGTTGTTTCTCCTTGTGGCTCGACTTCAAGACGCTTGTTGTTTTAGAACTTGGGCCGGCTGGAATGCTCGAGTCAAAAGATGCGAGCTGTCATAAATAACAAGCGGCACGGACTCTTGGTTCTTTTGTGAGGGAACAACAGCAGCTAATTAGTGTTGACTAAAAATCGTACCCTCGACCTTTGTTTTTGTAGCAAACTATATGTCGTAGACTGTCAGCCACGAGAATGAGGTCAGTCATGACGAGATTGTTGTAACGCAGTCAAGTTGAACCAGAGCAATCATTAATAACAGCCCATCACCACGCAAGCCGAGAGGTTACAGCAGGCGGCGAGGAGTCATTAGCAGCTCGCAACAACTTCCCAGAATCAATTATGCCTAAAGGGGACATAAGTAAAGGCTGAGACCAGCCGGCAACTGCCAATATCTCAGCTGTTGCTTTTTCCCAGCAAGCGAGGTCATCGGAGGAGTAAGTAATCTGACCATCAGACCTGCACGTTTTGCATCCAAACTTTTTAAAAAGTCGCTCTGCAAACCAGTCAGAGCAGGGGGGGGGGGGGG
>JMNB01000408.1:0-60527 GCA_000733645.1 Beauveria rudraprayagi
GTCTACTTAAGTACTTTAAGCTTATATATAATAGTTTAAATCTTATTAAGGTCTCTAAAGGTAGTTTAAAGTAACTCTTTAAAATTATTATAGTTATTAAAGATTTAAGTAGTCTCTACTATAAGTTTATTATTATTAAGATAATCCTTAAAAGTTAGTTTTTACTATTCTATTACTTTACCTATAAGAAGGTTTTTAATATAGAGAATCTTTAATAACTCTCTATTAATAGTAGTATTAATCTTTAAGTAAGCTTTAGCTTAAGTAAGAAAGGTATAAATATTCCTCTTAGTTTTATTAAAAGCCTTAGGCTTTAAGAACTTAAGTATAATATATATAGCTCTTTCTCTTAGGTTAGTCTAAAGTACCTAAACTTATATAATTAAGGCTATAATCTACTAATATAATTATTATATTACTTATATAAGGTTAATAGTATTTTTACTTATAATAAATATTATAAAAAGTTAACTACTTAAGGTTTTAAAGGTAATTTACTAAATAAGACTAATTAAAATATAATAATAACTTATCTTTAATCTATAATTAGTTTATTTTTTAGGTAATAAGTTAGGTTTAAATACTATAGAGTAGTAATAAGTAATATCTTAAGTATAGGTAATTATTAAGAGTAAAACTCTTAAAACTAATTACTTAGAATTACTTAGATTAATTAGTAGAGATCTAGACTACCTAACTATAAGAGTACCTCTCTCTTAAGTATCTATCTATATCTTTACTATAGAGACTAATTACCTTAATTATCTTACTATCTATTAATCTTTAATTATAGTAATTAATAGGTAATCTATTAATTACTCCTAACGTAGTCACGTGACCACGTGTTCCTTTCTTCTGCGTCTTGCCTGTGGCTGACCCCGCCACAGTGCATGCGCCTCACGCAGGAGCGTTCGTAACACCTTGCTGGTGTCCGCGCCGTGTTTCGTTGCGCAAGATAAAAACGATTTGGCTTCCCTCTATAGAGCCCCGGCTTGACGACATCGGTGTAAATATCACGCATAATATCATAGCTTTCAGAGACAAAGTCAGGTACAAAGTCAGGTCCCATTGACGTCATCCTTGGCTCTGTCACTTATGAGCGCTGTCATGCTGAGATCCAGGTGCAAATTCGAAACCAAGCCCATATTCCTCTCCGAAACTGGCACAGCTGCGTGCTGCCACCCACAGTACAAACTACTACTGATAGGCTCATAGACAGGGTCTAAGAGACCGAGTACGGCGATGTGAACTGCGTGTCCATCAAAAGCAATGTGGTTTTGCCGGAGCCGAGGTAATATAAGACGGCCATACGGCACTGAACATGGCACTGGAGGTTGACGGAACGAAATGCCCGAGACTAAAGTTTTATGTTGAGTTTCTGTATTTGGTCGAAAAATGCTTTCAAAAATTCAAGGGCGGCTTTCTTCCACCACATAGGCCTTAGGCAGTCGCATCCACTCTCCAAATGTGCCACAAGAAGGCCAGTGTCGCAAGCATGTTACGTAACGGAAATAATTTCCAGTCTCTCGGGGCAGATATACTGACGTATACTATACAGGCAGTGCACTACGGAGTGTTGGGAGTCTTCTGTCTGCGTTGGGCATGTCTAAGACTAGTGCAGTATCAGGTTCACAATGCCGGTCATGAGGTGTCAGCGGCGGGCTGAAGAGAGCTCCGATGGATGTCTCGAAATTGATCCGCTACTTTGAGAGTAATTATATGCCTGTTATTGAATCAGGATTATCCCGGAACTGCCCCAGTGCCGTCTACTAGATCATCAGGGTGCGGAGGTCCTCATTGTGATGCGAGGTCACGACGAATAGATCTGCTGATTGACAGGTTTCAGTGGAGGAGACGCCCCTTGATCCCTCGCCAACGCGATTGAGAAATTTCCCAGTCGTTACATTTGGCACGTAGTTGATGAAGCCATCGCCTTTGTGAGCAAATTCATCAGCGTATTGGCACCCAACACAACTTCTGGAGCATCTGCCGTTGAGCCGTCATGGGCGCAGACGGAATCACTGGGGTAGTTGATTCCCATCCTAGCCCCCCAAGCAAGTCATACCGGCAAGCGGTGCAGCCCAATAAGACAGTGCCGTTGTATCCTGGATCAAATCTGTCTTTGGTGGCCCCGCTGCAACTCATGTGTTTTATTAGCCACATGCAGTACATCTTATTGCCGTTTGAAAGAAAAGTCTGATTTTCAAGAAATGGCTGAAAAACATGTTTCGGCGGGAAATGTCTTGAAAGCCGGGCCAAATCCTGACGTGATGGAGGCAAAAGGCTGAAAGCTGAAGCAAACACCCCGTGGGAACTGGATCGGTTTGCACTGCAGAAAGGAGAAATAACTTTGGCACTGTCAGTAAAGATATTGCCGCCTCATGTGGAGGTTTCTGCGCACCATAGAACATTTCTTGGCGTTGCATTCCTCCTGCATCTCCATGATCGGCTCCACGGCTGGATGCGGACGACTGCCATGGCTGGATGCGGAACATTACCACGTCATGTACAGTCTCTCACGAATCAAATGTTTCACGAATTAAAAGCCTCCATATTTCCTTTTTTTTTTCTCCAACAGCTGGACGTGTCTTTGAAAAAGAGATTTGCAATATGAAGTACAGAGTGACGAGTCATAGATTTGCAACATACACAGTGACGCGTCGATTACTTATTGATCTTCTCGTTAATACATCTCCAAGCGTTAGACAATTCATATATATAATGTATTAGTAACGTCACTCAGAACCTTCCAGTGCAATCAACCGGCTGTCGTCTCATCTGCTACTCACTTCCCTTGGGGATCAACCGACACCATGAGATTCACCGTTGTAGCTCTCGCCGTGTGCCCATTCTATGCAGTCGCAGCACCTCAAGCTACGGGAGATGCCGCTGCTGCCCCTAGACCCTCCGAGGTGACGGTTCAAGTACCAGGCAGCAGCATTATTGGAAAAGTCACCGGCGTTGAGAGCTTCAATGGCATCCCCTATGCAGAACCTCCGGTCAATGCCTCTCGTCTACGACCGCCGAAAAGATTCACCGGCGAGCTAGGTGTTTTCAACGCCACGCAGCCAGCGCCCGGCTGTCCTCAGATGCCGCCCAACACCACCGACGTTCTGCTGCCGCCGCTTCTGGGCCAGGCAGCGACGCCAGAAGTGTGGCCAGAAGACCAGATCAAAGGCCGGGAAGACTGTCTCACCGTCAATGTGCAACGACCCACAGGAACCAGCGCGAATGACAAACTGCCTGTGCTGTTTTACATCTTTGGAGGCGGCTTCATGTTTGGCGCCACCAATGCCAACGACGCTGAAAACTTTATCAAATTTGCCGCGTGGCAGAACCAAAGGTTCATCTTTGTCGGCGTCAACTACCGCGTGGGAGGCTTTGGCTTCCTGGGCGGCGACGAGGTACTAAAAGACAACAGCACGAACCTTGGGCTTCGAGACCAGCGCATGGGTCTCGAGTGGGTGGCTGATAATATCGCCTACTTTGGCGGCGATCCAGATCGAGTGACCATCTGGGGCCAGTCTGCAGGTTCCATCTCCGTCTTTGACCAGATGGCGCTGTATGGGGGCAACGCAAACTACAGCGGGAAGCCGCTCTTCCGCGGCGCCATCATGAACTCGGGCAGTGTGATTCCCACGGAGCGCGTCAATTCGACGCGGGCGCAGGCCATCTTTGACGCCGTCGTCGACGCGGCCAACTGCACGTATTCGACCACGACCAGACTGGACTGTCTTCGAAAGGCCCCGTTTGAGACGTTTTATCGTGCAGCAAACTCGGTTCCGCGAATTCTCGACAACTCATCGCTTGCTCTCTCGTACTTGCCGCGACCGGATGGCGAGCTGCTGATGGACAGCCCGACTGTTCTTGTCAAGACAGGCAAATACTATGCGGTTCCCGCCATTCTGACCGACCAGGAGGACGAGGGAACACTTTTTGCTTTTGCGCAGAGGGAAGTCACCAGTACCGATAAGCTTATAGACTATCTCTTGGAGACATTCTTCAGCAGAGCAACGCGGGAGCAGGCTGCTGGTCTTGTGGCGACTTACCCTGAAGCATCGGCCGATGGTAGTCCGTTTCGGACACAGGACCGCAACGAGTGGTATCAAAATACATATGGGACCGGCAACGGGTTTAAAAGGATGGCGGCTATTCTGGGCGATTTCGTCTTTACCCTGGCCCGCCGCCTCGCGCTTGACGGCATGGCAACATCGCATCCGGATGTGCCTCTCTGGTCCTCCATTAGCTCCATCGCCCACGGCGTGGCGCCGTACTGGGGGACGCCGCACGGAGCGGACTTGAACATGCTGTTTAAAGGTATCGGGGTACCTGCGATTTCCACCAGAACATACTATCTGAATTTTCTGTACAATCTTGACCCCAACGTTGGCAACGCGTGGTACGCCGTCTGGCCAAAGTGGACGCCAGAGAGCAAGGATCTGGTGTGGACTACGCTGTCAGGAAATTGGGGGATCAAGGACGATTTCAGGGATGACAGTTATGCGTTCCTAAAGAACAATACGGAAGCACTCTATTTTTAAACAAGGTTTATATATATATATATATATATATATACAATTATCGCGGCGCAAGGCAAAGTGGGTGGCAGACGTGGGTCAAGTCGTTGTAAACTTAATCTAATCGCTTGTCTTTATGAATAATTTATCAACTTCGTCGAGAAGATGGTGCATTAAAAAGGGAAAAAAAGCTGGGCCGGAAGTCGGGTTTAGCATGCTCCATGTCAGTTGCGACGGCCCGAAGATTATGTGCTCGCAGATTGTGACCAAAGACGGCAATAAACTAGTCAGATCGTTGGTATATAACTTGTTTCCTCCTCAAAGGATTGTAAACCAAGAACCTCAGGCCGCCATTTTGCTTTTTTTTGTCTTTTGAGTTGTCGATTAAAGGGCAACCAAGGCAGGTAGTCACGTAGACGATAGAGTCGAGGACAGTGGGCATGACCCTGTTCAAAACGCTTCATTTCGTCGGTTTTAATCAGCCCGGGGATCGATGGAGCATTTTCAACGATTCGACTTGTTCGATTCATTAGATGCTGTTTCGTCTATCCTTTATTCTTATCGCAAGTCGGTCGGTATAGGCTTATTGCGGAGTACCTGAGAACCTCGTTTTAGCGCCCGCACTCGACTCCACCACCATTGTCCGATCGCCGGCGACACAACAGTCAGAAATTCAAGTCATACATGCACCCTTATCTCTGCCAACCACAGCATCTCTATTAGCCCATAGAGCTCTATTTTTCTCCGCCTCACACCCCGCGCTTCTTTTCTTGCACCTGTGCAGCTCGGCATTCATCAATTGGTGCTAACGCAGCTCGTCACCACCACCACCACCTCCTCCTCCTAGACCTCCTCCTCCTCCTTCTTCCGCTTCACTCAAACGGCCAAGCAACCATGAGCGCCTCCTCCCCTGCTCTCCGCAGCGTCGCCGGCGGTGCCGCACGCCACCTACAGCAATGCTCCTACTCATCAACAGCGGCGCCCAGGCATCTCATGTCCATTGCCGACCTCGCCCCGGCCGAGTTTGCGAACCTCGTCAGACTCGGCGCGGCGCGCAAGACGCAGGTCAAGTCGGGCGCGGTGCCGGCGACGCTCCGCGACGGGCTGGCGGGCCAGACGGTCGCCATGCTGTTTAGCAAGCGCAGCACCCGCACGCGCGTGTCGACAGAGGCGGCCGTCACGATGCTGGGCGGGCATCCCATGTTTCTGGGCAAGGATGACATTCAGCTAGGTGTAAGTTTGGCCCCTCTCTTGCCGCTTCAGAAGCGAGAAAGCTCGCTTGCTAACAGGTGTGTGTGTTATCTGGGCTAGGTGAATGAGTCGCTGTACGACACGTCAAAGGTCATTTCGTCCATGACCTCGTGCATGGTCGCTCGTGTCGGCCCGCATTCCGACGTCGCCGGGCTGGCCAAGGACTCGAGCGTGCCCGTCATCAACGCCTTGTCAGACGACTTTCACCCCTTGCAAACAATTGCCGACTTCCTGACAATGCACGAGACGTTTGCCTCGTCGAGCGCCACGTCTGGCGGCAGTCTCGGCCTCGAGGGCCTCAAGGTTGCCTGGGTCGGCGACTCCAACAATGTGCTCTTTGACCTGGCCATTGGCTGCGTCAAGATGGGCGTCGACATTGCCGTCGCCTCGCCCAAGGGCTACAGCATCCCAGACACCATGCGGGCCCTCATCAACGCCGCCGCGCAGGGCGTCGCCTCGCCGGGCAAGCTGACGGAGACGACGGTCCCGGAAGAGGCCATCAGGGACGCCGACGTGCTGGTGACGGATACCTGGATCTCCATGGGCCAGGAGAGCGAAAAGCAGAAGCGCCTGGATGCATTTGCCGGCTACCAGATTACGAATGACTTGGCTAAGCGCGGTGGCGCCAAGGAGGGCTGGAAGTTTATGCACTGTCTGCCACGACACCCAGAAGAGGTTGCGGACGAGGTGTTTTACAGCCCGAGGTCTTTGGTCTTTCCCGAAGCCGAGAATCGACTGTGGGCTGCCATCGGTAAGTACTCAATTACATTCACATAGATGATCTTTATCGTATTAACCATCCGTTTTAGCCGCGCTAGAAGGCTTTGTTGTCAACAAGGGCAAGATTTAGGTAGTGTGATTCATGTAATTTAGGTTCATAGCGGAGTAGGAAAAAAATAATTCAACATGTCAGAATTTGCATTTTAAACAAGATCTAAATAGAGACCAAGTAGTGGTAATAAAAAAACCATCAAATCCAACCGATTACGCCATGATCCACTTGGCTGTGCATGCCACTCACTTTATGCATCTCCCGTAATATCTTGTTTAACCAGGGGGGAGCTGGCTGGCGTCGACAATCTCGTCAGCGTCGAGGGTGAGCTGCTCCTCGTTGGGGCCCTTGAGAGGCGATCGGGGTAGGGCCATGAGACCGGTACGAGCAGACTCGAGAATGCCAAAAGGAGCGACGAGCTTGAGGAAGGAGTCGATTCTGGAGGGCTTGGCAGAGCTAAACACAAATGTGAGCGACAAATTTGCCATCAATTGAAACTACATCATGACTTACACTTCAACAATGCAGCTCACGGTGCTAATGTCGAGCACCTTGCCGCCAAACTGGTGCGTAAAGTAGGTGATAGTTTTGAGATGCTCGTGCTTGTGGCGGAGCGCCTCGGAGGCGGCCAGCTTGCTGGGGTGAAAGTCGCGGGCGGCGCTCTCCTCGAGGGTCTGCTGATTCTCATGATTGAGCTCCGGGTCGGCGGCGGCGGCCTGGACGTCGCCGGTGGTGATTTCGCGGTGGTGGGCGAGCAGCTCCTCAAAGTACTCGGGGCCGAGGATGTTAATCTTGGCGAGAAGCAGCTCGCGCTGGACGAGGGCGGCGCTGGAGTAGTCGAGGACGGCCCAGACGGGCACGAGGTCCTCGAGCTGGCGGCGGGCCTGCTCGACGACGCCGTCCTGGCCAGTGAGGACAATGGTCATGCGGGAGAGGTCCTCGACCTCGGTGTTGCAGACGACGAGCGAGTCAATGTTGAAGCCGCGGGCGGCAAGGATGCCAGACAGACGAGAGAGCACGCCGGGCTCGTTCTGGACGAGACAGTTGAGGATGTGGCGCTTGGGAGGCGCCATGCTAGGTGTGGGCGTTTCGTAGAGGATGTTGGAGACGGCGGCCTGGGCGGACCACGAGGGCGGCGTCTCGGTCAGAGGCAGAGGCGCTGAGCGTCGCCGCAGCGCCTTGTAGGCAATGGCAGAGGTCGAGCTGCTCGACGAGTTGAAGCGGACGGCGCGGGCGGCTGGGAGAGCGATGGTGGTGCGCGCCGAGGCGGCCCATCGGAGCGGCGCTCCAAAGGATCGCATGGCAGCCATTGGTCCTTTCTTTTGCTTCCCTGGCAGTTGGGAGGATGGGAGAAGAGAAGGAAAGGAATGACGCGGGGATGCGAGAGCAAAGGGGTGATGTTGGCTCTGTAATTGGTGATGGACCAGGAAGAGGACGGATCCTGAGTCAAGGCGGGTTCTGCTGTACTGGTAGTGAAAAAGGCTGCTACAGCGGAGAGCTATCGGAGGGCTGCCTAGTGGAGCAGCTATCGGCTGGGGCAGCTCACACAACTGGCCAAGGCGCCGTAAATACAGATGTACCCCACGCTGAACAGGTGTAAGAGATTGACAAAGGATAAGTTTGCTTGTAAAATCACGCGGAACTGGTAGCTATCGCCCTACGGACTATATGTTTTCGGCATGACGAACAGGTGGACTTGCCTCACATGCTTTCGCCGGATTATAATTGCAAAGCGATATCATAATACATGTTACGTCCGTAGCACATTGCTCCGACACCGCAGACCAGGGTCCATCCAAGTCGGTCCGGGGCAGAGCAACGGGCCTGCCTGCGAGGCCCCCACACAAGGCAAGGCACAAGCCCCGGAACCAGAGCTTTTTCCGGCTCCGTCGCGAGACACAAGCAACCAACCATTTGCCATCCCAACTGATAAAAAAAGTCGACCCGTTAACGTTTTGCCTCGACTTCCCGCCAGAGCTGGAATTTTCCAGCCTATTTTTGCGCTACGTTCTTTGCTACGACTTCAAATCATCTTCATACCTTCGTTAACCTCGGCAAAACCCTACCGCGCTCCTTGATCATTTCGTGCTTGATCCTCCACCCGACTGTCTGAGAATCAGCACCAACACGTTACCACCATGGCCGACGCAGAGCCGCGCAAGCGTTCACGCTTCGATCAAAAGGAGCCCGAGCCCAAGAGAGCCTCGCGATTCGACCGCCGCTCGCGCTCTCCGTCGACTCGAAACTCGGAGATCAGGGAGCGTAGTCCGCTCCCGAGTACCAGCGAACCCACAGTCGACCCGGCTGCCGCCGCGGGTACGTCGCAATAGCTCCATGTTTGCTACCGGCTCACAGGCTGGTAGGACCGCAAATTGACTCATACTAACGTGTGTTTCCATAGCTGCCGCGGCCGCCAAGATTAATGCGCAGCTCCAGGCTCGCAAGGGCATTCAGCACGTCGACGTCCCGCCCATCCTAGGCGCCGCCAGCAATGGCACGCCCGAAGCCAGCTCAACTGCTCCAGAGGCAAGCAAAGGCGCGCCTGGCGCTCCGGGCGAGATGTATGTCTCGGACGGCGACTACATTCAGGACATAGAGGTCAACGATTTGCGAAACCGATATATGCTCATGAAAGCGCAGACGCAGCAAGCGGTAGGTCAATGGCAGTGCATACTGGTACAAACACCCTGCTAACTCGTTATTCAGATCCAGAAAGATACTGGAGCTGGTAATGAATCCCAGCAGCCTAGCCTTGTGTTCTTAGCCACTAACATCCTTAGATCTCACTGTTCGAGGGAAATACTACCCAAACAAGAGCATGGCTACTGCTGCCGTAAGTATTCGAGGCGAATGCACACGCTTCAAAGCTAACCTAACAGGAACCTCCTTTATACCTCCACATCACCGCTAGAACAAAAGAGGTGCTAGAAGCTGCCGTCGCCAAGGTCAACGAGTTGATTGAGCAGGAGCTTCCTCAGCTTGTCGACGAGCGCCGATTCAAGCGCCGCGAGAGAGAACAGCCGGAGAATGACGATACTAGCCGGGTAAGATCTTTGGTATTGCCATTTTGTCAATTTTACTAATGAGCCGCAGCGTAACAAATGGCCAGAAGAGAGCATTCCCGTAGGTCTGGAGCCTGTTCCCGGCTTCAATCTGCGGGCCCAGATTGTCGGTGCAGGTGGCTCTTATGTTAAGCACATTCAGCAAGAAACGGGATGCCGTGTCCAGATCAAAGGTCGCGGTTCAGGATACATTGAACGAGACACTAACCAAGAAAGTGACGAGGAAATGTTCCTTCACGTCGCGTGCGTCGCCATTACCCATCTTTTTTTGACAAGTCATTGCTAACCAGTTTCCTCTCACAGCGGTCCCGATCCCGCCATGGTAGAAAAGGCCAGGGACTTATGCAAAGACTTGATTGAAAACGTCCGCGAGCAGTACGAAGAGTTCAGAAGCCGTCCGCCGCGCCAACATGGCGATCGTGGGGGCTACGGTGACCGTGGCGACCGTGGCTACGGCGGTGACCGTCGCGGCGGCTATAATGACCGCGGCGGTGATCATTACAGTGGCCGAGGCGGCGGCGACTCGTACTCTGGCTACGGCAGGCAAAGCTCGGACAGCGGCTCTAGAACTGCCGCTGCTGCTACGGACGCCTCTGCCAACGCGGATTACAACGCGCAATATGCTCAATACTACGCTCAGGCGGCTGCTAACGGCCAGGATCCCTACGCCGCTTATGGCGGCTACGCCAAGTAAGACTAGCTAACCCCTTTTCCACTGAGTTTAGTCAGAGTTTGCTAACATCACGTAGCTACGTCGCCATGTACCAGCAGTACTACGCTCAGTATCAGCAAGGACAAGCTGGTGCTGCACAGTCGCCAGCCCCCGGGGCGTCGGCATCACCGCAACCTCCTCCTCCGAGTGACTCGGCGCCTCCTCCCCCTCCTCCTTCCAGCGCCGCCCCTCCGCCACCGCCCTCTGGATCACCTCCCGGCGCTCCGGGTGGCTACAGCGCTGTCCGTATATCCCCGTAGCAATTTTGCTTTCGCTCGAAGCCTTGACTGACAGACAGCAGGTCCCTCCTCCGCCCGGTCTGTAAAGGAGACAGCTTCGAAAAGGCTGCTGCTTCCTGGGTTATGTAAAAATGATTTTTTTTTTTCGATACCTTTTGTTTTTTGCTCACTGACTATGCGGTGTTGCGTGCCATTCATTGACTTCTAGGGTCAGAAAGCTTTTACCACCTGTCGGTGCTGCGTCGTAGGACAAGGGAAGAATGGAATGCAGACGAAGAAGAAGAAGGCGCCCGCCCTCGCGAGAAGCCACAAGCTCCTGGTACTAAGTATTGAAGAAAGAAGCAAATTGTGGCAAGGTCAAACTAATATCAATTATGCACAGTGCGCTGCAGATTATCTATCATTGGCTCTTTTTTCTTGGTTTTTCTTTTTTTTTTTTTTTCTCTTTATTTTTGAAATGCTGAATTTTGACAGGCTTCACAGAGCTCGAGCAATCGGTTGGCGATGCTGCGCCCCGTGTTTGCTAATGTTGGCAGATTCTCGATGCTAGAACTGGCGCACTACATATCGTGGCCCGCCTGATGGTTTTTTTTGGTGAAATGTGTGACTTGCTGACACTTTCTAGCTTGACCAAAATTTTGTAAAAGATGTAGCCACTGCGGTATATTTTCCAAAATAACCCCAATACAAGCAGACTTGCTCCTTGTCTCTTGTCTGACCGACGCTGTCCCTGATTGAGCCGCACGAAGCTGCTTGTCACAGAGGACAGATGTGATGATTGGACTGGGTCAATGGCTCTCCCTCCTAGCTGGGAGGAGACTCGCATTTTCAACATTTGCCCGGCGAAGGTCAAGGCAAGACAATGGTGATTGAATTTGCTCAAACCACATGTGGTGGGTTATTGGAGAACGAATTTGTAACACGCCCAAGGTTGGAAGCTTTTTGGCAGTGGTGACATCTTCCAGGTGTCGACGGCGAGTAACAATAAGTGATTAACAGTTGCAAACCCAAAGCAGGCTCAACTATGATAGCGTTGCCATGCCCTCAACACCATCCCAAACTTTAACTACAAGCAGCCAGCAATAGGACAGCCAGCAATAGGAAAAAAAAAGAATTGACATACTCGCGTATTATTCCCAAATGTTCACAGATATTCACAAAGTAACATGACAAAAAAACCCGGGGGTTGACGTTTTCTTGACGAGTGAGAGTCCCTTGTTGCGTTACCTCCACCGGCCCACTTGGGGCGGCGAAAGCTCCAAACATCGACAGCAGCAACCCCAATACAGCTTCCCTTTCGACAGCCATAGAATCCGCGCAGCTTCACAAGTACCGCGCGGAGGCGCAAACAATAACCAAGTCATGAGCCACCAAAGATATCTCTCCCACGATCCCATCAAGGAACCCCATTCCGTCTCCGTCAAAGTCCTGCGGTTTGTTTTGTCCCCTCAATGCCTGGCACCAAAGAGCTTCCGTCTTGAACCCAGCTCCCATCTTCTGATACTGACTGACCCTCTCTCTCGTATACACAGCCTATCATGCCCGTCTCTCGTACCGCAGTACCCGATCGAGCCGCCCTTTAAGCCCTCCTCAACTACCACCACCGCCGCCGCCGCCGCCTCACCTCTGCCCGCATCACTCGCCTACCACCCCAGCAGCTCCAACCCGTCGCCGTTTCTCCTCAGCCCGATCCTGAACCTACCCGTGTCATTTGGCTCCGCCTACGTCGGGGAGACGTTTAGCTGCACTCTCTGCGCCAACAATGACCTCGACGACAGTAGTAGTAGTAGTAGCACCGCGACGACGAAGCGCCAGATTCGCGACGTCCGCGTCGAGGCCGAGATGAAGACACCCGGGCAGGCCAAGGCCCAGAGTCTCGAGCTCGGGCCGGCTCTGTCGTCTCAGGAATCCGCTGCTGGCGCCGCGACGGATCTGGCACCGGGCGGCACCCTGCAGAAAATCGTCTCGTTTGATCTCAAGGAAGAAGGCAACCACGTGCTCGCCGTGACGGTGAGCTACTACGAGGCGGCCGAGACGAGCGGCCGCACGCGCACATTCCGGAAGCTATACCAGTTCATCTGCAAGCCCTCGCTGATTGTGCGCACAAAGGTTGGTGTTTTGGAAGCGCCCGCCCCCAAGAAGAAGAAGAAGAAGCAGCAGCAGCCGCTGCGGCGGTGGGTGCTCGAGGCGCAGCTGGAAAACTGCAGCGATGACACGATGCAGCTCGACAGGGTCGTCATGGAGCTGGAGCCCGGGTTGACATGCCGCGACTGCAACTGGACGGCGGGGGCGGGGACGGGGTCGGGAACGGGGTCGGCCGGCGTGCAGAAGCCGGTGCTGCAGCCCGGCGAGGTCGAGCAGGTGTGCTTTGTGATAGAGACGCGGCGCGGCGGAAACGAGGAGGAAGAGGAGGATGTGGATGTGGTGGCGAGGGCGCGGGCCGCCGGCGGACCGGACGCGCGTGTCGTGTTTGGCGTGCTGGGCATTGGCTGGCGCGGGGAGATGGGTGATCGCGGGTTCCTCTCGACGGGCAAACTGGGCACGCGGGTCGTGCGGTGAGTCGTGCGGTACTGTGAGGTGCACGTTTGAACCGACAGACATGATACATTCGAGCATGAACGGCGAGCCAACATGTTACTCCTGTTGAGTTTTTCATGATATTCATCCTTCTTCCCGTGTTGGGTGAAGAAAAGAGACAATCTGCATCACAACCGAGCTGGTCCGTGGCAAGTGCCGTATTAGCTGTGGCCTCTCTCTTCTCATCCACGCTGCTTTCTCGTCAATTGAGCACCAAGCAAAGAGCATTCATCTTGCTCTCTGAAACTGAATATTCAGTGTGTCTTGTGCCTTCACAAGAGTCGAGTCGCGCATTACGACATTGCTAGAGCGGCCGAGCCAAGCCTTTCAACTGTCATCTTGCGTTTTGCTCTTGGCAGCACCATATGTCGGGCGTGGAAGCGGCGTCTGGGTCATCAGGTTGTTTACTGAGGCTACAACCCAGCTCCAAGATGCCTCGTCGGACAAAAGTACGTCAGAGTGTGCAATACAGGCAAAGTACCCTACAACAGCATGGTATATAGTTGTGGGACAGTAAATCTCGCGCTGTCTCTACTGCCGTTACATAGAAGCCATATTATTGCTGGTCAACTATATTTTTCCGTGGTCTTGGCGCAATGGTATTGTCCGATTTAAGAATAAATAGTGTTTGAGAGACTCGTACACAACATACGTAATCTGTGCAAGGTACATGGTCTTGCGTGGCAACAAAGGACGGCTTGCCGGGGTAGCACAGCCATATCGGCAACAGCTCCGGATCCATGAATACGAACCACGGCTTGGCACGAACCGAAGCCATTGTGGGACAGGCGCTAGCATGAATAAGTCCGCAGCGCTATAACCATTCTATGGAAAACGCTCGCTCGTGCTGAGTCGTTAGACACCTGTAGACTGCTCTGCTCCTGCGTCCACGGTAAAAACAAGAGGGCACTCGTGGTGGTAAAAAGGAAATCTGGCCAGCGGACAGAACACGAGACTTCCATGCGTAACCATGCGTAACTATGCCATTACCTCGATGAGCGGCCAAGGGGAAACTATACATAGGCAGCCAGTGAGGCAAGGCGTACGGTTGAGTCGGTACGACGAGATTCGAGTGGTGGACGGCCTCAGGCTCAGCACGGGCAGAGCTCGACCTGCAAACGACACAAGTCATGAGCTACTCACCTCGAACTTCAATGCGTAGACGGTCAGTGATACTTATCATTCGACAAAGAGCGAAATGCTGATTCCCTTGTGGACGGCTTTGAATGCGTCGGGACTCTGTCGACCCCACCGTTGCACTGACATGCGCCGAACCGTGGGGTCGTTTCAAGTTACGGACGACTCAGCTGAAAGAGCACCAAGTTTCTTTGATGCGACTGGTTCGTCATCCTAGCCCAGCCCAATTTGGCAGTTAACTGAGTCGGTGCCCTTGTGCCCAGCTACCAGTAGGAATCGTTAGCGAATCTTGGCGGCCCCCATCAGTAAACTGATCGTCGCTCAGGCTGCCAGTGGCCTCGGCTACAACCTCAGTCTTCATGAATGTTGTAGCGCAATGACAGCCGAATCGTCACGCCTTGCGACCTATGTGTCAGTGATTCGTTTCGTGGGCACTGCTGCGCGTCACTCCATATGCATGCCATGCATCAGGCAGATAGATGTGGCGCAGTGGATCGGGCATCTGTGGCATTCTTCTCCGATTCACTCTCCCCGATTGCCGCAAAGCCAAGGGAGCCAAGGAAGCACTGCATGATGGCAGATAGCCAGATGTTAGGCAAAATAATTAAGCCGCCCGTTGTCGGCTTATTTGAGGAAAATTACTCGCCCAGCGCCTTATTCCTTATACTTCTTTCCCGCACTCGTCGAGATGGTGTGCGGGTGTCGTATTCCGCTCTTATCGTGGCTTGCAGAGATGACGGTTGAACACTTTGGGGTCATTCGAGCAGCCAGTGGCAGGAGCGAAAGATTAGAGTCTGGTGGAGAAACGGGAAGATTGCCACGCGTTTCTGCGGGCGCTGGCATCCAAGTGAGGGGTTAACTTGTATTCATATTGACTAGTTAGTAAATGAGAATAGCCAACTATCTTTAAAAAAGGGTCGTGTTTATCGGTAGTTGGCGGCGAGACGCGTTACAGCTAAAAGATCGCCAGGGTCTCCGGGATTGAATGTTCGGAACAGTGAAGCGCAAGGAGAAGGGATGGCTCAGGTCTTAGATCCATCAAGTATACGTTGTGCATTGCGAGGGGCTAAGGACGAGCTAGGTATCCGTAGACGGCGGCTTAGTGTCTTTGAGCACGACGTGCTGAGCGGAGCAGGAGTGTCTGGTCCTCTTGCGGGAAAACGGGGCAGCCCAGAAGCAAAGACGGCAGAGAAGAAAAGGAAGCAAAAATCGATCGTGTCAAGGCCTTGGTGTGTGGTGGCGCTGCAGGGTTGTATCGGGCAGTTTATGTGAAACAAAGAGCCAGGCCCGCGTGGCCCGCCTGACGCAGGAACAAGCCTGCTGTAATAAGGGGAATTGACTCTACTAGTGGTCCTGGCGTGTTGGGACTTGCTTGGCAGCACCGGTGGGCGGCTAGCAGCATAGATTGGAACCCCTGACGGGAGCATGGATAAACGCGAAGCCTATTTCTCGCTGGACGAGACAGTCTTTTGTCTTGATTGTTGTTTTTGGTGCTTTGCGGCTTAACCTGGGCACAGTCATACCGGTATCGTTATGGCGACATGTAGAATGCCATCTGATTCAGGCCATGATGGAGGCCAAGCTGAGTCGGAGACAAAGCTGTTGGGATGGATCTTGTGGCGTCGGCTTGGTGGTGGGTTGGGCGTCTTCTGCCCCATCCCGCATGACGACTGCCCTGCGCTGATTGACACGTCCCGTGGCTGTTGCAAAGCGTTTATTGATGAGCGGCGTTGATGCCCAAGACCAATATTGTGGCTGCCGCGGTATGTTAGCCAAGCATGCCAGCATGCCTCGATACAAACGGCAGGGCGAGTTATACATATACTCGGAGCGGGAGATGATGAAATCGGAAATGACGTCGACATGGTCTAGCTCACAGCTGACTAGTTCGATGCTCCAGAGGCTCCAAAAAAAAAAAAAAAGGACCCAAGACCATGGCACAGATGGTGAATGATAAAGGGCGGGCGAAATGCCACAGATACATACGGATAGTTGGGATGGTGGTGATTTGGTGAATTGTGATTTAGAAATGGCAGGGCACTGACAATGGCAACTCCAAGCTGGGCCGAACCCCACCAACAAGCTTTGGCTCGTTGTGGAGCGCGTGGGCTACCTACCTAGGTGCTAGGGTAGTGCCTAGGTAGGTAGGTAGGTAGGCACAGTTTATGGTACAGAGTGCTGCCCATCGCTTGCCAATTTGCTTTCTTGCTGCAATTGACCTGGTGCTTGGTGGCGTGCAGTGCACTGTGACTTGCGCAGAATCCGAAATGTATGGTTATTGTTGTTGCCCAGAATGGCTCAACCCGGGTACCTGTCCACCTATACCTTGCCTGAGGGCACCTGCAGCAGATTCCGGCCAGCCAAGCTCACGGGGGTCATAGGGCCCAACATGCAAAACAACAGGCCTACCTTGTCACTCATCTAGCCATCCATGACGCCTGTGGCTGCCTGTAAAATAACTGAAGACGCTGGCCTCTAGCATCATCAATACAGGTAGGTAATCCTTCGCCTGCAGGCTGCAGTCTCGAGAACCACTACCTACCGATCCGTACGTAGGTAGGTAGGGGGTAGGTAGGTTTCGGATCGATACCTCCATGGATCATCACCGCTGTTCTACCACCAGCCAAGCATCCACGCAACCACGTCAATGCTGGCCTCAACTACTCCGTAGACCTCGTACTAGCGGCTCTCCGGCCTGTCACCAAAAGGGGTTTCCCAGGATCTGCAGTTAGCTACCTACTTAGGTAGGTACTCAGTAGTACGGATACACAGGTGCTGAATGCTGGCATTGCCGTCGTACGCTAATCCCCGGACCGAAGCTGACTGTGATTAGCTGCAAACACCCGCGTCACTCTTGTCAACCAACCTCTGCTCCTCCGCCTCAATATTTCAATTTCACTTTTCCTTCCCGTCTCGTCTCTCCTTCATCTTTAACCTTTTACTCCTTATACTCCGGCATCACGCTGGATTCAATCTCTTTCTCATCTTGTCAAACAACTGCTCTAGTCGAGCCACGACGCGCGCCGTCAAGTTTATTAAGCTCGCCTCCACCCACTCCAACAAAACTTGGAAACCTTTAGTTCGCCCCTCCCCCTCGGGCCCCTTCCCCTTGTCCCGCCTCTCAGCCTTTGAGTTGCATCTCATGGCCTGGCCTTGTATGCTCCTACCGCCGCCGAACCATCTCGCTTCTTTCACTTTCGACCGGCACATTCGTATTGCATTGAGAGAACCCTGAGCCGCTCATCATCGCCCTCAATTTCCCCATCCATCTCATCTCTTCATCAAACCTATCCGCTGGTCGGCCATCAAACCTGCGCTCTTCACCCTCCTTCCGACCTGCCTTCGCGACCATCCTTTCCTCTCCGACCAGCTCATCGTTCAACGACTTGACCAGCCCAATTCACAAAAGCCCATCGAGAGCCGCTCAACGGTCAACCTCCTGTTGGAGAGCTTCAACGCGCGCCGACCGGCCTAACGGCCAAGATTTTGTTCTTTCAGCCTTCAGCCCGCACACATTGACATGAAATGGATTCCTCGTCTGCTCCTCTCGCTCACTACTTCTGGATTGCCGGCGTAGAGTCAATATCCTACGACGATGCTCCTCAGACAATTTTGCTCGTCGACGACACCATTGCCGAGGACGGTGAGCCCGATAATGGCGTAATTGTCAACGGCCAGCATCGCGCCAATGCCGCCCGCCATTCACGCCAAAACTCCGCAAATCGCCTCTCCAAACTCTCCATCGACGCCCATTCCACAATCAGTACAGTCGATGACGATGGAAGCCGCAGCAATCGCAGCAGTGCTACCATTCGCCCCAGCAGCAAACTACCTCCCTCGGCAAATGGCTCCAGTACCGTTGCACCACTCGAGGAAGGCTTGCCGCTGACTGTTCGCATGGGCGACGTTGACTTTGACAGAGCTTTGCTCAAGTTTGCAGCTGAGCGAGAAAACTTTCTCGAGGATCTCTCCTTCACCGCCGGTGCCAGAGTTCAGGCCAGAGCTCCCATGGTCAATCCCCGTGCTGAGCGCATCAAAGCTGATGAGATCCCTAGCGGCCGAATGAGTCCGCTACGCAGCCTCAAAGGCAGCATACGTCGAAAAATCAGCTTCAGAGAAATGAGCAGCACAAAACGACAGGGCAACATCAACAAGAGCAGCAGCATCAATGGAGCTGGTCCGTTTTCTGCTTACCTTGTCCAAAACAACATTACTAACGCGTCTATAGCCTCTGTACGCACCGCCAAGCGACTCAGCAATTACAATTCCGTCATTCCTCCGCCCGAGCCGCTCAATACCGACCCCGATATGCACCCGCTCAAGCGTCGCTTCGAACCCGTTCTGTTGGACCGATATCCCCCCAAGACTGCCACCGAAGAGGTTACACGACGAGGCCGATTCCCAGATTATGTGCCCATGTTCGCCTTCCCCAATGATATCCAGATCGTCTCCTCGGATGAACGCCCGCGCTCGACATGGCATGGTTTCACCATGACAGCAGAGGATAGCAGCAAATTATATGGCATTTCCATTATCATCTGGACAGCCTTGTCGGCCGACGTTGCTGATGAGGTCGAGGTGAAATGCGAGCAGTGGCGCCAGAGCCACATGTCGAATGAAGAACGCGAACTCGCGGCGAGCTTGGGTATCAGACTGGCTGGCGAGCGCACACACCTTTCACAGCTTCTAGCGAAGCTGCCAACAATACCCTCTGGTTCTTCTGCTCGCGACAGGCTAGAAGATGAAATCAGCACTGTCGAGGAAAAGATTGCGCTCATGACGGATATGCTGCGTCCACTTCGCCACGGTGCGGCCTCCAAGATTGAGGGGCTGACGGCTGGGGAGAGTGGACTGTGGATTCCTCGCGCCTACGGCGTCTTGGGCAAAGACGCTGCCAACATGTCCTTCTGGAAGGAATGGCTCAAGGCGATTGTCGTTCCCATGACTGATGGCGCTGTTCTCCGAATACCTCCCAGCTCACCCAGGGTCGGCCGTTGGCAGCCACTCGAGCGCTATGTTGTCAACATGTGTACCGAGGCATTCAGTCCTCTCGGGTCCAAAACGCAGGTCGAATTGGGAATCCGAGAACTAAAGCTTTATGCTCGCAAAGAGGCCACCAATGAGATACCTGGTTCCCGGACTATTGATTTATACGCCCTGTTCCGCTGCCTGTCGCTGGAGAACATCGTCGCTCTCTACGAATACGCCATGGCTGAATCTCGCATAATCTTCCTTTCCTCGCACACCAGCATGCTGCATTTGGCTTGCCACGCATTGGTTAACCTGCTGTACCCTCTAAAGTGGGCCAGTATTTTCATCCCCATCCTTCCCGCCAGACTGATTTCAGCTCTCGAAGCTCCTTGCCCCTATATCGTCGGTGTTGAGCGACGATACGACCGCATCGATCTGCCTGACGACTACGTCCTTATTGATCTCGACAAGGATACCATTGACGCAACTTCTCAGCCGCATCGACTACCTCGTCAACAGAGACGAAAGCTCATGTCGCTTCTTCAAGTTGCCGCCCCCCACCGAATTCGCTACGGCGTTGTGGAAGGCCCGCCACCATACGCCGTTGAGTCGTTCCCTTATGATGCCTTTTCGACGGAGAACGGGTCCATTTTTAATGCTAGAGCTGCCGACAGTACCCTAGGGAAATGGGTATCGCAGAACTCGTCGAGCTTTGGTGAGCCCGTGGCCGTCTCTGCCCTGCAACCTCCTGTCTTCAACGCATTCGCAGAGGCAGTCACCGACAATGCCAAATCGGACCGCCCTGGCACCAGCAAGTCGAGCAGGACGAGCCCCGAGTCCTCAGTGTCACCCGAATCTGCCCACTTCCCTCCTATCCCGTCGACACCAATCTCTAGAAGCGATTCTGGTTTCGCGCTGACGGCGACTCTGCGGGAGAAGCGCTCGGGTCACTTTGGCGAGGAAAAGATGCGACGCAGCTCTTCGTTTGGCATGGATAAGTTCCAGCCAATGCATCGACCAACTCATCCTTTCCTCAATGGCCATCAGCAAAATTACAGCATTTCGGGGATATCCATTGATTCGACGGCGACTGGGTACGGGGGCGGTAGTGGCGGCTATGCACCGTCTACTTACGCGCAATCGACTCTGGCGGCATCAACCATTATGCCCAGCATGCAAATTCAGCCTGTTCGCAACACTGAGACGACAGTGTGGGTAGAGGGTCACTGCTTTAACCTGGACCGCAAGGATGCTACTTCGACATGCACTATTTGCGCCGAAAAAGCAGATGCCGAGGGCATGTACCATTGTTCCGCGTGCAAGACAATTTCACATGGTCGCTGCTTGGGCGTCGCTTCGCTTGTCTGTCCTCAGGCCTTTCACTCTGACCGCGTTCGTGCTGCCTTTGTCCGCTGTCAGGCCAGCCTGCTCTATACCTATCGCAAGCATCTCGCCCGCCCGTCGAAACAACAACGCTCCAACGGACAGATTTATGCCTTTGATATGGATGGGTTCATTAAGAGTCTCCCACATGAGCAGCAAGACTATGCCGTCATGATGCGCGACACGCAGCTATTCAACGAGTTTATTCACGAACGAGAGCTCACAGCGCCCACGGAGCCGTCGATCCGACTGTTTGACGAAGTTATCATGGCCAAGAAGGCGCGTGGGCGTCCCGGTCTTTCGTCTGGCCTGTCGACGCTGTCGCGCCTTTCGTCGATTCGAGTATCCCATGGGGCCTCTGCCAACGCCTTTGGTCTCGCTCCGCCGCGTGCCTCCAACAAGCCACCTAGCTATCTCAACGACACATCCGATCACATCTGGCGAACCGCGGCCGTGCCAGTGCCCAAAGGCAACTTTACCGGCGAGTACCGCTCGGTCGTGACGCGAGTGCCTGCCCGCTTGGATCGCACTCTGATGCGCGAGCCGCGTGCCATCCAGGGCGTGCCACGCGTGGAACAGCGTGGCTCGCGAGGTCTTGTGCGAAAGCAAGTCGCCAGCATGCTGGGCACCACGCCCCCGCCTTGAATGAGCCGTCACCGCACATACTTGTCGTTGAATACTGTCACACTCAAGCAAAGTTGAAACTTGAGGCCTGGCAAGGTAACTAACTAGATCGATATACTCGCATCATTTGCATTGAACATGAGGGTGCCAGGAACACAAAACGCTACTTGTATATTATTCTATCCAAAAAGGGAGGCTCAAAAAGTTTGCTATTCTTTTTATTTCTTCTAGTGTGTGTTATGTATCTTTTTCTTTCACATTGATGTATTCTTTTCTTGCCGGCTTTATTCTTCATATACGGTTTCGCGAGACAAGGAATATATGTGCCAACGGGCACAAGGACATGGCAACGGGGCAACTTGGAGGAATTGTCAGACCCTGATTAACTTTGGACATGTGGGTGAAAACAGCACCCGTCGGATACAACAAGGAGAATTCACTTCGCTATTTTGGGGAGTTTTTGGTCAAGCATATACATAGTGGTTCTTGCACCAACTGTTCAAGTATATCAAATGCACCTGTGCAGTTCCTGTGCAGCTCCTATGCATCAAATGATTTGTGCTTCAAAGGCGTTGCGAGTGGGCAGCAGAGTCGACGTGTGTATTTTCAGTGGGCAAGTCTACTAGCACTGGACAGGAAATGGCTGATTGTACCGCATCACAAATCACGAACTAAGAGTACGACACAACGATCATCAGGCAATAGCTTAATTCAATAATTTGATTCGTCAACAAGCTCAATAGCAAAGCTGGTATACGTGAATCTGCCCACAAGGTAGCAACCGCGCGTATCGAATGCACCGACAGGTTGCGTGACGCGTAAAAACAAGGTGCTGGAAGCAAATCAAGCTCTAGTCATAACAAGATGAATGCAGTAATATTTGCTTCGAGCGGGTATAATGGTATGTTCTCCTCCACTTCCCCCTCTTTCCGTTCAACTCCTCCATCAAAAAGAGTCATGCTCCCAGCCGACTTCCTTTAGAATTTGCGCGGCCAATTTCTGGTACGACAAATGGCCTTGCTGTAAATGTCTGACATGGTAGTTTTCGACACCACCGACGCCTTTGATCTCCTGCAATCCTGCAATCCCGGAATGGGTGTTTGAGGTGCGATATAGGAAGCCAAGAAGGTAGTCTTGTTCCGTGTATGCGTTGATCAAGCGACCCGAGACGACACTCTTCATCGCCATCCAGACTTTGCTATCTGAAGGTGCGGGAGTACCCATCATGACGACGGAATCAACCAGGCCAAACTGACGACGCTCCGCAAGAACCATGAGGCACATGTATATCGCCCTAGCGGCAAGGCTATAGCCGACAAGAGATACCGAGCGCTCTCCGTGGAACTTGTGGCGGACAATGGCATCAGCAAGAAGGGTTCCGAGTTTTTCGGCGCGAACCATGCCGAGACTCCAAGGATTGTCAATAATCTTGCTGATTTTGAGCAAGGGCTCGGGCCATTTCGAATTCAGTAGGCAGTGGAAGACTGTAGGACCGTAAGGATAAGCCACGTTTTGAAAAGATACAAACCTACTTGAGTCCTTTAGAATCTGTTTTCTGGCCAATTTCCATGCAGTACTGCCAATAACAGTCTCGAGGGCATTGCCGAGGCTTTCAACGGTGGCGAGGTCCCACTGCACCACGTAGACCTCAGTCTGTTGGCTCAAGGAACTCCAGGGAGTAGTAACCGCATCGCCGTTGAGCATGAACCCGCCGAGCGCGATAACAATTCGTAGTCGTCGCTGTCCAGGTAATGGCTGTCTCGGGTCCACATACTTGGCATCTCCAGCTTCCGTCACAGACCAAAACGAAAAATCCTGAATCTCGCGCAGAAAACCTTCCACCATTTTATCAACTGGCTTGGCAGGGTTCATACCAAACAGCGAGCCCATTAGCAGGCCGTTTTCAGACATGATACCCAAAAGAGCCGCGGCAGCCAGTGTTGTCAGGCCACTACCCTCAGAACCAACACCAACACCAACTAAAGCTCTAGCAAGGCCCATGCTGCCCATGTTGGCCCCACCGAGGCTAAACTTCCATCTTTTGGAAAGCTTGTTTTCTTCCTTTTGAGCCGCAGCCTTTTCTGGGCTGACTTCCATGGCAGCGGCTGCAAGTCCTTTGGCGATGCGTATTTCGTCTTGATTGTGAACCTTGATGGGCAGATTTAAGGATGAAGTCAGTTTGACGAGAAGCAGTCGGGCATTAGCATTGTAGTCGTGGAGCGACAGCACAACGAGGAACATGATGTGCAGCAGCAGTTTTCGTCTTTCATAAGGCAGTGGCCACAGATTGTTTGGGATAGCGGGATGGAGTCGACCCAGAAATGGGTCGACGTGGGCGGGTGGTATTTGAGGAAGAGCTGTGATTTCAGGTTAGTTGAGATTGAACGATGTAAGTATTTTCAACAGCGAATTCGTTACCGTTTAACACTGCGGTTGCAGGCGGTGTGGAAGGTGCTCCACGGCCATTGAGTCTTGTGTCACGACCTCCACGGCCTGTACGCGCGCGAGGCGGACCACCTCGATTGCCTCTCCCGCGACCTCGACGGGCGACTTCCCTTTCGGCATTGTCGACAGTCAAGTCTCGGAGACGCTGGATGACTGACGCCTGCCACTTGCGAAAGAATGCAACAGCCTCATTTCTCAGTTCTTGCAACTGCGGAGGAGTCTCGTCGTCGTGATGATGTTGTTGGGGAGAGGGCTTAACCGCCGCAGATCCGATAGGTCTGTTTGCGAAGGATCTTGGAGGTGCGCTATTCTCCTTGTCGCTGCTTTCCTGCTCGCGGAGAGCCAGAGCCAGCCAGTTTCGGTCGGGGCCTTCACCTTCCACGAATGGAATGAGAGGAGAATCAAACAGACTGTTGATGTCTCGAAACATCTTTTCAGTAATGGCCGTGACGAGAAGAATCAGGTTCGATTTTTCGTTGTCGCTGATGATGCCAGTGAGATCAACGGGGCGTCGTGAAGGCGCGCTGCCTCCTCGCCCTCCACGAGCCATTATGTCTTCTGATGTAGATCAAATCATGCGCGACAGCAAATGAAGGGAGGGCACCTTGGCTGAGGTGCCAGGCGAAGGGATTGGTGCCGTCAAATGCAAACAGGGATGAGAAGTCGGGATGTTGTCTGGAAATGCTGTTTGCAAATGATGTAAGTGCAGGCTATTAGGGCGTTGATGGAGGCGGACGAGATCTGATGGAGGCGGACAAGACGAGCTAAATAGAAGGACGATTGAACTCGCACCAGGAAATCATCAAAGATGGAACACGATTTGAGCACCTGATGAAGCTGGGTGCGACTGGTGAGCGTTCTGTACGACCAAGTGACGATACACGAGCGTCAATTTATTGGCTGACTGGCTGTTGTAGAGACAAGGCTGTGAATGGAACAAACGCCAAGATGGATGCAGGAAAGAAAAAGAAAGAACGGGACCACTGTATCGACTTGAGCCAAAGGAGATGAATTTTCGGCAGACAAGATCAAGTGAAGAGAGAGAAAGAAACGAGAGATCCTGGCCGGCCAGGTGTTGAGGCGCGTTGGGCGAAAACTGCCTGCCACCTGCCACAAGAGTGATTGCCAAGTGTCACGGCAGCTGGCAACACGAGCGGCAGGTTAGGTGCCCAACAATCGAGACGGGAATACCATGGGATGAGACTGGATTCGCTAGAATGAGGGATTGGGTGATATGCGAGATCGTGCAGCAGCAGCAGCCAACGCTGATTCGTTTTTTCCTAGAACGAGGCACGATTCCATCTCTATATGGACTGACGCTCGCAAGCCCTCATGTGGAAGGGGACAAAGTAAAAGAAATAAAAAATAAATAAAAGCCTCTGCACATTCACCGGCTGTCCATCTTGTGTGACGCAGCGGAAAGAATAAAGGAAGGATTTGATTAAACGGGTTGTGAACTGGGGTGGCTGCCGTTTGAACGGGAAGGAGAGAGAGCATGTTTTCGGTTCGGCCCTATGCAGCGTAACCGAAAGGAAGCAATCCTGTGGTCTTCGCTAAAGAAAATAAATAGCCAAGAATATCCAGAAGGAATTATAAGAGGAAAAAAAAAACCTCTGCAGGCCAAAAAACGCGGGCAGCCGAAATGAGCTGCTCGTCCGCTGACGGGAGGCTGCACAACAACGTCATTGGCTATTCGTTCGTTTGCACCCCCCCCTCTCCCCCGGCGGCTGCGTACGGGGATTGGTTTGAATCAAAGCGAAGGGAGGGGGCAGACACTGGAAGAGAGCAAAACTCTCTCTATTGGTAAGCTCGTCTTCTCACGACATTCCTTTTCCAGCTCGACAATATCAATGGGGTCGAGGTTGCCTGCCTACCTGCCTGCCTGCCGGCTGCGGCAAAAAGCATGTTTGGCTATGCGTTTGCCAATGGCCAGAGAGCTAGTGCTGCGACGCTACCCTGCCTGTTGCCGTATCAGGTATACGCGCAAAAAAAAACGCCATGGCACTATCGTCCTGCCAAAATGTCTCTCCCATGCAGTAGAGTTATAAACAACCTTCCCATCAAAAGAGGGTGTCCGTGTTGGTCATGTGCTCGCCTCTGACGAAAGCCCAGCATGTGCGGTGCCCAAGTTTTTGTCATACCAATGATGAAGGAATTCGGAACGTCGCTGCTGGATCAACAACGAACAATGCTTCGAGATGCGGACATACTTGCGCATACACACCGCTTCGATTCTGGCTGCTACCCCGGAATCTACTAGGCGCGTGCATGCGCCTCGGCTCCGATATACACATGTCCATCAGTCATTGTGAATATCTGCAGCGCCCAAATCCCGCTCACCGTCTTGAAACGACTCCAGAATTCTTCTCCTTCATGGGGCCATCTTTCCAGAGGGGGCCGCCAGCCCTAGCTTTTCCTGTGTAACCCGAGATGGCTGCATTTTTTTTTTCCTTTTCACCGGCTGCGACACGTCGGTCTGGCCAAAGAGAAGTGGCGCTCCATCCACCCTCCCCTCTCTTCGGTCAAAGGCGCACCCGGGTAGCGGGCCTTGGAAGTTGTCATTTGCAACTCATTTGCGTTTTACTCTCTCAAACAAGAAAGTATAAGGCATACATACAAGGCCGCCCACCTATACAGCCCATAGACTATCGAGACAGCCCTCTTACACGTGGTCGTGTCCACACGCCCTACTCTTTCCAGCTCCTCAAGGATCAGAAGGCAAGAAGAAACAGGGACTCTTTCCCAGGATGCCCTCCTTGTGCTGTCATTTCACTCATCCATCTCGTGGTATCGAATATGTGCCGTTGCAACAAACGTCGGGATTGGTAGTCCGCAGATGCTGCACTGGTCGCCCCTCGCTCCGCTCCAATACTCATCAGCACCCAGCTCGTCAAAGTCATCGTCATCTTCCACCACCACCTCCGCCGACATGCCGCCCTCCTTCTTCTCGCCATCCGCTTGCTCCTCAATCACCACCCTCCACGGCCGGAGCACCTCGTCCTGCCGCTTAAACATGTTTGCAATATCCCGACCTGCCCCGTGCTTGTCCTCTGCCGCCCCCGCAGCCATGTTTGCCACGCAAATGTTAATAAGCTGTAGATTCCACCCGCCGCTACTGCTACTACCGCTGCTACCTTTTTCCGCACCGAGACGCCGCAACAGGGGCAGCAGCGTCTCTGATACCAGGCGTTCTGCGACATCTTCGACACCCGCTCCAAGGTCCAAGAGGAAGCTCGGCGCCGGCGCAGACCTTGACACCCGGCTGAAGCTCCGCTCCTCGCCTGACCCGGGTTTTGGCCAGGAGCGGATGGACAGGCGTAACGTGCGCGGCCGCGCAATCCATCGCAGCGCGAGTGGCTCATCCGCATTGGCGTCTTGGCTTACGAGATCGATGCGCATCCGTCGCACAAGAGAACACGACAGCTTGAACAGCTCCTCCGTAATCTGCGCCATCGTTTCCAGCCCCTTGTAAGTGTCCTCGATGCTCAGCTGGCTCGGCACGTCTGTCCCTTCCTTGACTTCAGTGGCGTCTACCCCGTGAAGCAGCCCCCATATGCGCGCCCCGACTCCCCGTTCCGCCCCTGGACCTGCCAGCACCTTCTCCAGCGAGGCTGGCGAAATGGCCGGATGCAGACGTGCTTCTTTTACAGTGACGACCGACTTGAATGTGTGCGAGTTGCAGTCGCTTTCGACGCCCATGACGGTGGACTCGATGCGCTGCGCCATCTTGAATCCAATACCAGGCACGTCGCGTAGTAGATGCGCATCCATAAACGCCACGGCATCGTCGTCGGTCAGCGCGAGCAGTGTCGTCTGGTTTCTGGGCTTGTGTTTGCCGCCGGCGAGCTTGCTGAGGACCTTGTTGGTGGCGACGCCGCAGGTCGACGTGTAGCCAAACTCGGACTCGATTATGCCACGCAGATGCATGGCCAGGTGCGAGCCGAGCGCGAGGCGAAGCATCACTGCATTCTCAGGGTCCACGGCGGACGAGCACGGTCCAAGAACCGGTCCTGCAACAGTGCCCAGATCGCACGGAAAGCCCACCTCGGGGTCGTTTTTCGCAAGTTGGAAGAAGGACTGTTCGAGGGCGCTCCTGTTGACGCAAGAAAAGTTGTAGTCCACAATGTCGGTCACGTCCATGAAAACCTCGTCAAACCCAAGCCGCTCAACTTTTCCGTTCCATGAATGTGATTTGAGGAACCCGTAGAGAGTCTTGCTCATGTCCCGAAATGGCGAGAGATCTTCGCCGTCCACGAGGATGAGCTCGGGACAGGCCTTTTTAGCCTCGGTGACGAGCATAAGTTTTCTGACGCCCTTGGCGCGAGCGATGTAATTGCACGTTGCGAGAATATTCTTCTGGCGGACGCCGAGCGCTTTACCTTTGAGATGCGGGTGCTTGTTCTCCATGACTTGTGCGTAGAAGCAGTCGTAGTCCTGGGGACCGTTAGTTGGATCGCTCGTTGTTGTGATGCGCGAGGTTCGTGATGCCTACGAATTGTAGAATGATGCGGTCCTCCTTTCTTCTTGGTGGCTTTTTGGCCGGCGACTCCATTTTGAAGGGTTTCTCGGCCGCGCAGCCGGAGGTATCGTGAAGCAAGACGGCATTGGCGGCAGGCTGCGGCATGCACGCCTGTGTTGGCGTGGGTAAAGGTGTGAAGCCTTGCACGCTTGGTAAGTGGGTAACAAAGAGGCTGCTTAACTTGCTGCATACCTGCATACCTCACCTACCACCACCTTATTCTCTTGTTTCTCCCATCTTAACCTCCTATTCTGCTTGCACGCCTTGTTCTCCTTATCACCTTCTTTTTTCTCGGCCCCTTTATTGGCCCTCACTGATGAGTGATCAGTGATTATCAGTACGTGTCAAGGTAAACGGCGATGGTAGCTATTCCATGAGCACTGAGGCCAAATTAAAGACAGCAAAGTAAAAGCATGTACTCCAGGGATGGCTATATTCGGGTCTTTACAAGAGACATTTTTTCCACCAAATTACTTACAATAAAAAAGGCACGAAAATTTCCCAGCGCTGCTGAGTTCCAGCTCCGAGAATCGCACAGCCAGTGTCGGGGTGCAGCCGCCACAACGCCCCACAACGCCGACGATTCCCCCTACCTTTAAGCAAGCAGCTTGCAAAAAAAGCCGTCACCATGAACCATCAATATCCTCAGTGAGAAATTCACACAATGGATCTTCTCAAATCAATTCTGCCTCCCGGCAAGGGTATTCTCCCTTATTACATGCTAATTGTGAGTTCTGGCACCAGCTCCTCCTCCTCCTGAACCCTCGTTCCACCCACGATAGCCACGCTCTCCCTGTTTCTTAACCCCAATCGCTTACCACGCATCATCGCCCCCCCTCTGCAGCTCTCCGTCGTCTCGATTGGCAACTCGTTGCAAGCCTACCTGACGCTGCACTTTTCGCGGCGCGTCTACAACGGCCTCTTCGTGCCCAACCCGCGGCTCGGCAAGACCCCGGCCGACGAGGACCGCACCGACAAGCTCGTGCCCGCGCGCCGCGGCAGCCCTCCAGAGCCCCGCGCGGCCGACCAGCTGACGCCGCTCGCCGGCCGCCTCTTTGGCACCTGGACGCTCATCACCTGCATCGTCCGCTGCTACGCCGCCTACCACCTGCACATTGGGCCCGTCTACAACATTGCCATCTGGACCTATGTCGTCGCGCTGGGCCACTTTGCCAGCGAGCTGTTTGTCTTTAAGAGCATGTCGTTTGGCGTGCCGCAGCTGTTTCCCTTTTGTCTGGCGACCACGGCGCTGATCTGGATGCCCATGGTCCGCGATTACTACGTCGAGTTCAACTAGAATCCCCGGGCGTCGTGTCGGAAAGAGCACGACGAAAGAATGAGAGACAACAATTTGGAAATTTACTGCCAAATCACCTCATCTGCTGTATCACTAGCTCCATCTAATACACCGAAACATCTTATCCCCGTTTCAAACAAATTACATCATTCGCTTCGACCTCTATAGATCTCGCCGCCGCAGTCGCGCAGACGAGCGGCTGCCTGTTCCGGCGTTATGTCACGCTGAGGCTCGGCCATGAGCTCGAAGCCGACGAGAAACTTGCGCACCGTGGCGGATCGCAGTAGCGGCGGGTAAAAGTGCATGTGGAGGTACGAGTTTTCAACCTCTTCCTCGGTGCCCTGCAGAGGCGCTTGGTGAATGCCAGAGCTATACGGGAAGCTGCACTCAAACAGGTTGTCGTAGCGGCGCGTAACCTCCTGAATCGTCTCCGCAAACTGAATACGCTCCTCGTCCGTGCAGTCTACCAGGGCACGGATATGACGTTTGGGGAGCACAAGGACCTCGAATGGCCAGACAGCCCACCAGGGGCAGACGACGAGGAAGCCTTTGTTTTGCCAGACGATGCGCTCCTGCTTCTCGAGCTCCAGCTTGGTGTAGTCGGCGAGGAGGTGGCGGCCGTGCTGTTTCTGGTATTTGCTCATCTGCGCAATCTCTTTGCCGGGCTCTTCGGGCATGGTCGATGTGGTCCAGATCTGGCAGTGCGGGTGGGGATTGGAGCAACCCATGGCGGCGCCCTTGTTCTCGAATATTTGCATGTAGCGATACTCGTCATTCGGTGTTTGGGCTTGCTGGCGCGAAACCGAGAGCTGAAGCTTGTTTGCCACTTCAAGAAGCGGACTTGAAGCGGACAAGTGGTTTGCGTAAATCCGCGTCCAATGGTCAATACAGGGCAAAATATCGGAACCTGGCATGTCGGCCAGCGTGAGATGATGCTTTGGCGAAAATGTCATGACGTAGCAGACACCTTTGACACTCTTGGCTTGTAAGAGTAGGGAGCCGAGATCTAAATTGCATTAGCTTCGAGAAGTGTGTGCTCTAAGAGGCGCATGTGGTACCATTGGAGGAGGGCTCAGGCTCATAGTCGGGCTGTTGCTCTTTGACAGCGCTGTAGTCGTTGACAAAGGCAAACGTCTTTTCATAGTCAGGGTTATGGTCACCAGACGCCCTGGTATTGCGAGGGCAGAGATAGCACTGTGAAACTGGTCAATTGGAGACTTTGCATTCATGCAATACACCAATCCTACCTTTGAGTCGTATTCGGGTAGCTTGATTTCGACAGCAGCTTCCTGCTGTCCTCTGAATATCCTATCAGCGGCCGACCAATGTAATATACAGGTACTACTCACTGCCATGGTCGCTTTGTTCGATGAGGGGAGACCAAAAGCCAGCTATCCGTCAGCGGATTGTAGCGACGGTGCGAAATGTCGTCGAGAATCTTGTCAGGCATGTTGGCGGGGGCGGGGCAGCTCAGCGATGGTCGAACATGCAGTGGGTAGATAGAAGATGACAGAGCAGAATATGATACCGTGAGGCGAGAACAACTTCTCGGGATGTGGCACGAGAGTGGGAGGCGAGATGGAAATACGCACAAGATTTTGCCAGACCAGCCCGTAGGATTAAATGTGACGCTTCTCAAGAATGTACTTGCTGTCTAACAGTAAGCGCTCCAATGATATCATGGTACTGAAGCAGGAGCTCGGGTTACCCCACGCAACCCCAATTTACGGCGAATTGCTCGGAGAAAAAAAGCTACACACAAGTATGCTAAGGAAGCTATCAAAAGGGGTAGTCGTGGGATCTTTAAAAGCTTTGACGGCCTGATTCAAGAAATGTCTTTTTGAATGAAATTGATTCATAAACTACGCACAGTGGCCGATGGTGGAGGTGGAACCGCAACGGGAAATCTGCACATCATCTATGCCATGACGCAGAGTAGCGGAAAGACATTGACAATCATTTCCTGATGAACTATTACCTCTTGAAAGGATAGTTCCAAGTCAAAAAAAAAGTTTGATTTCTTTTCATCGAAACGAGATTGTAGTCATTTGCAGGATACTTCGTCATTTGCTGCTTCCCCATACTCGTCACATGACCTGGCACGTGCAGGACCGGCCAACTTCCCTGCTTTGCTAGCGGGCGCGCGCCTCAGAGTGCAGTGGCATGGGTCGCGACAATACCACAATGCTCCAGCCTTGCGCTGACAAGTCCGACAGGCAACAGGTGACAGCGAGTTTCGTCATCAACCAAACCTAAGAACCATCCATTTCCATCAAAATTACCACGAAATCTTCAAACCCGACATCGAAGCATGCTTTTAATTGCATAAGAGTTTCCCTGTTCTCCCGCAGTGTCGCCGCAGCGTACCCTTGAACCGGCGCAGCTGGCGTCATCACCATTTGCCAGTGGAGCTCGGTCTGGGCAAGTTGCGCATCACGGTATCAGCACAGCAACCATTGAGCCAAGATGGGTGTGATTCGCAAAAAGACTGTCAACAGAGGTGGCGAAGGAGGTGTCAAGTACGTCTGTGATGCCTGTTCCGTCGACATCACGTCTACTGTAAGTCTGTCGCGTACTCTTGCGGCGCAATCGCCAACAGCTCCTTCCTGGGCCTTCCAATTGCTAACGTTGGTCGCGCATCCAGGTTCGAATTCGATGTGCAGATTCGGCATGCACGGATTTTGATCTTTGCGTCTCTTGCTTTGCCAAGGGAGAGTCGCGCAACGCACACGACCCCGCCACTCACGCTTTCCGAGTCATTGAACAAAACTCTTTCCCAATCTTCGACGAGGAATGGGGCGCAGACGAAGAATTGCTTCTAATTGAAGGTGCCGAGATCTATGGACTCGGATCTTGGGCAGACATCTCCGATCACATTGGTGGTTTCCGTCAAAAGGACGAGGTTCGCGACCACTATCTCAAAACATACGTCGATTCTCCCAACTTTCCCCTCCCAAAACGCTGCAGCCCACACGACAATGAGCTCGCCAAAGAAATTCCTCGAGAAGAATTCCAAGCGCGCAAGAAACGCAGGATCGAAGAGCGCCGCGAGGCTGCTAAGAATGCGCCAGCCTTACAACCCAAGACGAAACCGACGGCCTCTGTGCCCAGCTGTCACGAAATCCAAGGCTACATGCCCGGTCGTCTAGAATTCGAAACCGAACATGCTAATGATGCCGAGGAAGCTGTACAACTCATGCAATTTGACCCTGGCGATGGTCTGAACCCGAAGACGGGGGAGCTCGAGCCCGAAATGGAGCTCAAACTTACCGTCATGGAAATTTACAACTGCCGACTCACACAGCGAGTCGATCGCAAAAAGGTCATCTTCGAGCACAACTTGCTTGATTATAGAGAGAATTCAAAGCTAGAAAAGAAGAGGACCAAGGAAGAAAAGGACCTGATTCAAAAGGCCAAACCTTTCGCGCGCATGATGAATCGCAAAGATTTTGACGATTTCTGTCAAGGACTCGTCGACGAGCAGAACCTTCGACAAGCCATTGCTCAACTACAAGAATGGCGCAGTCTCAAGATTGGTGACTTGCGCAGCGGTGAGAAATACGAGGCGGAAAAGGCTGCCAGGATACAAAAAGCCATTCCCATGGGCTCTATGGATCGCGAACGTCTTGCCTCCACACAACGTAACAAGCAAACTGCACCGCCTGAGCCGGCCAGCGGCGCTGCCCTGCTTGTCGCGCCCGAGCTGCCCAGTCACATCAACCAGAGTACAGCCGATGGCGAAGACAAAGCGCTTGTCAACGGACAGACTAATGGTGTCGTCACCAATGGTCACGCGGCACCACCTCGACCGAAATACACTCCTCAGCCAATCTCGGGTGTGCAGTCGCTGCATCTTACCCAGGACAATGCGCCAGATCTACATTTGCTCACACCAGAGGAGCACAAGCTTTGCGATGTGATCCGCTTGCAGCCCAAGCCATACCTCATGATCAAGGAGCAAATTCTCAAGGAGGCGCTGAAGTCAAATGGGTCACTCAAGAAGAAACAAGCGAAAGACATCTGTCGACTAGACTCACAGAAGGGAGCAAGAATATTTGACTTTTTCGTGAATGCCGGCTGGGTTGGAAAGGCTTGACAGGCAGGTACAAGGTTTTTGTCAGGCTGGGAGGTTGCAGTGCTTTTTTTTTTCTGGGCTTGGAACAGCCCCGGAGTAATGGTGGTTGGGTTTCTTGCGCTTTAGCTCACTATATTGGTTACGAGTACAAGGCGTATGGCAGAGCAGGTTCTTCAAAGAGCAGGCATCTTTTATAGCGAGAATGATATCCTTTTGGTTTTGGACAATGAGGCGTATTCTGGTAATGAAAGTGTGAATGAAGCATCGACACTGTGAAAGGTGTAATTGCGCCTCGGCTCAAACAATCAGTCGATGCTTGTTCCTTGCCAAAATGTGAGAAAAAAAGAAAAAAAAAGAAAAAAAACGAAAAGAAAAATGCGACGCCATTCAGAAATGACTTTTGGTTGCGTGTCCAAGGACTACGGAAATCGATCTTCACTGCAGCCCCACACCCAGCTGGCTATTCAGAGTGGTGGAAGCGTCCTAAGCAGACTTCCATCAAGCACCAGCACAGTTGTGAAGTCTCCAATTTACATGCTTCGCGGCTTCAGCACTCCAATACCGTTTGCTCGTCTCAATATGACCACCATTACATCTCTTAAGCGCATTTCGGCCAAGGACCTGTCTCAAAGGATCCTCGCCGAGCGCGACAGCGCGGAGCCGACATATGCCATCATCGATGTCCGCGACGATGGTGAGTTCTTCTTTTTCTCTCCGAGGCGTTGAAAATGTCTTGTAAACTCCATGTGGCTTTCCAGACTGCTAAATTCTTCTTTCCTTTGTTTCAGACTACCTTGGCGGCCACATCAGAGGAGGTATCCACGCCGCCAGTGAGCAGCTCGACGCCCTGATGCCGACGCTGCTGCGCCGTCTGGAGGGTAAGAGGACGGTCGTGTTCCACTGCGCGTTGAGCCAGCAGCGAGGGCCCAGCGCGGCGCTGCGCTATCTGCGAGAGCGGACGGCGACGTCCTCGTCGGGCGAGAGCTCCCAGCAGGAGGTGCTGGTGCTGGATAGAGGCTTTGAGGGCTGGCGGCAAGTGTATGGGGAGGACGAGCGCCTGACGGAGGGTTACCGAAAGGATCTCTGGGGAGATCACTAGGGGTATTAAAAAAACGCCTCAAAAGCCTGTTCCTTATTTTTTCGCAGCTGGGGATACAGTTAACGTTTGAGGGTGGCTTACGAAATCGACGCCATGGCTGCATAATCCAGGTACGGCCATATAAAACAAGATACGATGGCTGCGACGCCTTCAAAGGTTATCAACTTTTGTCGGAAATTAAGTTTCTGTTGCTGCAATTGGGACTGAGAAGAATGTTTTCTCTCATAGCTCCCAAATCTATATAAACCAGCCGCCGTCCTGACCAAGGACTGTCGTTGTCACAAAAAGCTCCAACACTACTACTCAGAGTACTTCTGTTCTATTCTTCATGGGACCAACAACTGTCTACTGCCACTTCTACTACTACCACTTCTACTACTACCACCTGTACTATTACCACTTCAACTACGACTACTTCGGCTCCTTTTACGTCTACTACCACTGCTACTACTACTCCTACTCCTACTACTACTCACTCGATTCTCTCAACCTCAACTCAACGTTGAACAACAATCACCGTCAATAGCCAATCAAAGCTTGTGTCAACCGACACACCAAACCTTCTCATCATGACTGGTCAGCTTGACGCTATCCGTCGCGTGGGCGACACCATCAGCCGCATCTTCAACGAGGAAGCCCGGTTCCGCCGCTACCGCGACTACGCCCCTTGGGAGATTCGCGCCTTTCAGGCTGAGATTGCCGCAACAGGCGCCGACATTGGCGGCGGGCCGTACCCCGTTCGCCGCAGCGTCGCCTTTCGAGGCCCCCAGGCCCCCCTCGATAGGCCCTGGCACAACGGCATGTTCATTGACGAGTCCGAGCCGCCCCGCGAGCAGGTGCCCTATATGGAGCGCAACAACTATTACTGGGGCTATTACTACCGCAACCGCAATGACCGCCACCGCCAGGCCGCTCAGAGCTACCAGCAGCGCCGTCCTGCCCACCACGGTCAACACCAGCAGCAGCGTTACTACCCCAACTACCACCGCCAGTGCGTGTACAACCACCAGAACCGCCAGCAAATGCTGTATCATGAGGAGCGCGCTCACCAGGAGGAGGAGGAGCAGCAACAGAAGCAGGCGGAGCAGCAGGAGCAGCAAGAGCAGAGACGTGTTCCCACCCCTCCACCCCGTCTCACGGCTATTCAGCTGCAGGAGCAGCAGACCAGGGAGGAGGCGCGCCGTACGGCGCTCGCCATAATCAACTGGGACAAGGACCTGACGGAGGAGTCGGTCTTGGCAATTCCCGGGGCCGCGATTGAGCGGGTGCCCACGGCCTCGGCCGAGTCGTCCGAGGAGCAAGAGCAGCCGCGCGGTCTCGTCCCCGACGAGCTCACGCCGCAGTGGAACTACGTCCCGTCCGAGGAGGGCGGCGCCGTCGAGGAGGCGTCGCTGGACGAGGACCAAGACTACGTCAACAGCGAGGGTTACCCGATTCGCAAACGCACCAAGGAGCAGCGCGAGGCGTACCGCGTCGCCCATCTGGAGAGGCGTGCGTGCCTCGCGCGCATGTACAGACAACAGCAGCGCAACAATGGCAGCACGCTCGTCTGCACCAGACCTTAGATGGTCGTCAAGAAAAATGGCTGACGGAGTTGGTTTCGTTGGCTCTCATGTTCCTTGGAGAGGAACACATGTATGATACGGTGATGGTGTTCTAGGATGGGTCCTTTGATAAGGAGTTCTAGAGCAGAAGCTGTACGATGTGATGGAGTGTACGACAATGTGGGAAGAAGCCAGCAACACAGAATGGCCTTGATTTGAATAACAGCATGGCGGACATGACCTTGATTTTGGTGGAATTATCTTGGCACGGCTTTCACAACACAGAGATTGATCGTCTGAGAGCTTGTACTTTGAGCTTGTGATCTTGGGGCAGCGGATGTCTGTAGACTATGGGAGACGCTTTGATCTTTCTTTTCGCAAGAATGTCGAATTATGCAGGGTAATTTTGAATAAGAATGTAAAAAAAAAATGCAGTTATCATCGTGAGTTGTTTCAAACGTGAAGGATGTTCTACTTGGTACAGGTCTGGGCCAAAATACACCCTGCTTTCTGATTGAGCTACCGGTTTGTATTTTTTTCAGAGCTCCGGTTGTCAATGAAACCTAATCTTGATGTATTCCGTTCCTTTACTGAAGCGCTCTAGTGGTTTCTTTGGCGATTCTCTGACGCAAGTGATTGGAGACTTGTTGTTGTGGGTAACCGTTTGCGACGTTAGTGAATGTACCAACAGCGTAACTAACCAGTGGCGTAACGGCGCGATGAATTTGGAGCGTATTCACCTACTTCATCAAACTGTACTGTCTTCTGTCATCTGACTGACTTTCCTTTACGATTCCAAGAAAATTAGCCAATCTCGCATCTATACTCTCTTGACGATTGTCTCTCTTGATAATTGATCGACTTTACTCACTAGAGACATTACTTTGTTATCTAGATTGTCTCATCGTAGCCTTGCAGCTATTCCGAATCGAGCTGACGGTTCCGCCAAGGTTGACGGGTTGGGAATGGACCAATCATCATTCACCAGATTCATCAACCAATGACTCGCCGATAACGGTTCCAAGGCACCTCTTCTGCTTGTTGTTTTTCTTTTCTGCATGCACCCGACCAAGTTGTTACTTTCACCTCTTCAGTCTTTATACTTAGTTGACTGGGCTTTGTCTTTATCTGATTCACAGTCACTGCATTTCTTTTTCTTTACTTTAAAACCCCAAGCTTCCGCCCGCTGAAGCAGTCTCATCCTTAATCTCGATTATTCCTCACCAGAATATTTGGCGGTTTCTGACGGACCCTACCTACCCCACGATCGCTCGGTCGCAAACCAATTCCCTCCAACACAACCCCCTTTACGCCACTCGGCATACATAAACAAGATGGGCTCGCATCCGACGCAATCAGAAGGGACCAAAGAGGATTTTTCCAGTGAGATTGATGGCTCAGAAATAAGCCAGAGAAGCCGACCAGTCGCTAACCAGTGCAGACCTCGGCTTCACCCCCACGATCAAGGTCGATGAACCGTGGACGGTCGAAAAGGTGGTCAAGGAGATACCAGGAGATGCGCCCGTCGAGGGTTCAAGCTCGCCACTGGCCTTTTTCCACATGCTCGGGCGCCTCAAGACGACAAAGCGCGAAGGCTGGAGACGCTTCGGCATCAACCGGTATGATTGACAGCCAACCCGACTCCCCCTCCTCAACAACTCCTCTGCCTGTCTCTGAGAAACGCAAACTGACTCTTTTTTTTTTGGCTTACCCAGGGGTGAATCCATCGCCGACCACATGTACCGCATGTCCCTCATCTCCATGTTTGCGCCGCCTTCCCTCGCCCCCCGTCTCGACATTGCCAAGTGCATCAAGATGAGCCTCGTCCACGACATGGCCGAGCTGCTCGTCGGCGACATCACGCCCGTCGACGGCGTCCCCAAGCCGGAAAAGAGCCGTCGCGAGACCGCCACCATGGACTGGCTCACCAACAACCTGCTGCGCGGCGTGCCCGGCGGCGCCGCCACGGGCGCCGAGCTCCGCGCCGTCTGGCAAGAGTACGAGGACGCGCAGACGCTCGACAGCCACTTTGTCCACGACGTCGACAAGATGGAGCTGCTGCTGCAGATGCTCGAATACGAGCGCGGTGGCGCCCGCCGCCTCGACCTCGGCGAGTTTTCCTGGGTCAGAGGCAAGATTACCCTGCCCGAGACGCGCGCCTGGGCCGACGAGCTCATTGCCGAGCGCGAGGCTTTTTGGGGGGATAAGGAGCACATTCGCGGTTACGAGGGTACCGAGGGCGGCGTCAAGGAGGAGCACACGAAGCAGCAGGAGCAGTACTACCAGCGCGACTAGCGTTGCGCCGGTCAGGACATTTGTCTACTCAGCTGTTGTTCACCATGATTATTAGAGTTGCAGGCTGCTCCGTACGGCCGCACTACAGCACGCATAACGACGATTGAAACGGGGAAGAAGGGCGTTGTAGATGAGATTGCCTGCCGAGGCGCTAGACATTGTACGTTGATAGAATCGCAGCATACACTGACGAATGACGTTTGCATAAATACACCCTTTATATTTTGTCCATGAACCCATATCTACACACAAAGTACCACAGAATAAAACCCACGAATAACCCTGCAAACATGAGTGCCCGAGACTCTGCTGACCCAGGAAACCGGACCCCCCCGTGCCACTCCTAGCAAAGGCCACAAAAGTCTTGCAAAATCTACGGCACAAATCTCGCTGGTGGTCGTGAGATGCGCCCACTGCGTGTCATGACACTCGACTGTGACGCCTGCTCCCTTGCATTCCCAGGGTCTTCTCGTCCGGCACTCACCACAACAGCAGCCTCGGTGCATGCTGCCTTGCCCACGGATACCTTTCGCCACTCGGCCGCAACGGCGGCAAACTTGGCCGGTACCTCCGTCTCTGCGTGATTGCGTGCGTTCGCCACCACCGCCGCCGCCGCTGCTGCTGTTGCTTGCCCGCGCACGATGATCACTCTTTGTCGTTTTGGCGGGCTGCACGGCGGCGGCTCGCTGACGCTGCCACGGTGCTGCTGCTGTTGCGTGCGCATGAGAATGACTCTGCGCTTCGGCGGCCTGCTGCTCGGTTTTGTGATCCGGCCAAGCATGGAATGCCGCTGCGTTGGGGACGGAGGAGCAGCCTGCTGCTGCTGCTGCTGCTTGCTGCGGACAAGAGTCACTCTGCGCCTTGGTGGTGGTGGGTGAGCTTCTGGCGTGAGTGATGGCAACGAGACAAGGCTTGCCGCTTCATCTCTGGGTGGTGTCATGGTCCTGCATCATCATCACCAGTCAGCGGATGTGTCTTTCAAGGGGTATTTGTGTTTTGTTTTTGACAGACTCTTGGTTTGGAATCAGCAGCTTGGCAATGTCCATGATGGGGTTGTTGGTGTCTGTGTTGTCGTTTGGGCAAATCTTGGTGTGGCAATTCAGGAAAAAGGGATGAAAGTTGCCAAGTTTGGCTTGGACATCGTCGTAGCAGTCAAGATAGATATATATATATATATGTATAGGTGGGCTGGCGGTACACGAAAGAGTTCGTCATGTTGTGATACCATGGCGGCGCGTTGGGCCGATCCGTGCTGAAACAGATGGAAAATTCAACTAGATCTGCTGATCCGGACAACGTCTGACAGAGGTAAGACAAAGAATGAGCTACTCTCAACAATACGAGCTTGCCCGGCCCAAGAGCAGAATGGCAGCGAAATATAATGGCCGAAGCCATCCTATCTTGTAACTACTGCCCATCAGTCCTCTCCAGAGGGCGTCTCAATTGAACACTGGTAACACACATCAAGGATCCAACCGCCGTCGAGATGTACTCGTCCGAGATGTCCAAGGGAAGAATAAGCTCGAACAATGGCCTTGTGACCTGCATGAGCAGCAGCATATAACGCAGTTTTACCTCGCAGCACACTGGGCGTCACTTGAACTCCGGCTTCAAGTAGCAGCAGCTCCACCACCTTCGCGTGGCCTTTAGAAGCAGCCACGTATAATGGAGTCTCACATTTGTTATTGAGCGCCTCTATTCTAGCGTTATGGTCAATTAGCAGCTGCGTAATCTCTTCAAAGTCTTGGGAAGCAGCAGCAGCATGTAACAGAGTTTCACCATTCTCGGCGACCACGTCGACATTGGCCCTATCGTGAATCAGCAGCTGCACCAAACGCACCGTGTTTAACTGCCAATTCGGGGGCGTATTGCCCAGATAGGTCGCAGACAATCGGATTTGCTTGAAGAAATATCAGCGCGCGTACTGCCACGGCCCTCCCGCAACCAGCAGCCGAAGCTAGAGCTGAGTAAAGACAGCGCCTAGTAGCAGGCTTCCTGCATCCACTTGCAGCGCACCATCCGGTGCGCCAGAAGCCAGTGACCGTTTTTGGCTGCCGTTTGGAGGGCGTGTTGCCCAACTGTATCGCAGACAATCTTATTTGTCTGAAGTTGCGTCAGCACGTTTACTGCCACGGCCCTCCCAGAGCCAGCAGCCGAAGCTAGAGCGGATTGGAGACAGCGCCTAGAAGCGGTCTTGTTGACAACAATACACGGCGAGTCACAGAAACCTGACTTGTACCACGGGTTGAGGAGTAACGAGGCAAAAGTTTCCGGCCGGCAACGGCAACTAAGTGATCTGATGAATGCATCAAGATCTTGGAGGATATTCTGGCCCTCAGCTCCCAGATGTTTGACATGGTCTCTCAAAAATCTTATGCAATACTCCAGTAAAGTATGTTTCTCGAGGTGTGCCGTCAATTGGTCCATATATCCATGCTCTTCGTTGGGTGGGAGCAGCAGAATATCTGCCGTGAAAATACATCGTAGATAGCGGCAGCATGTGGCAGCAATTTCCTTGTCACCCGATATTTGATCCAGATGATATGGCTTTGCCGGCTGCGATGATTCTAACGGAATCTCTCGAGCGGTCTGGTGTATGAGTTGCACTGAGGCCACACCTGTCTTGGTGGTCCGAACCTATCAAAAGCGTCATGCGTCAATCAGTTCGTGTGAGCCAATACAGATACTCATGCTCACCTCGACTAAGCCACCGCCAAAGAATAATATCCCCCTTTTCAGATCATGTATTTTACAGTCATCGCTCGCCAGATCAGACCCCGCTTGCATTGCCAAGGCAGCTTCCAGCTCCTCGAGGAATAACTGAGTTTTCGAAAGGCTGTCCCAAGTGAATATTTGGCGTGTTATCTGTAAATCTTGTTCCCTTTCCTCACCATCTTTGCTCTCGTCATCTTCCTGGCGTCTGATTACTGAATCTATCATCAGACGGTAGAACCCATCCTCCCCGCTCAGCTTTTCGGGGAGCTTGCGTAGTTGATCCATGAGTTGGCCGAAAGAGTAGGCGCCTTTCTTCATGCGCCGTTCCAAACTCTCCAATACAAGTGAGACCCATAGGAAAACTCCTTCGAAGTTCTCCACAATGTAGCGATTGATATTTGCGAGTCTGTCTGTAGCGATTCTGTTTCCTGCACATAAAGATGTGAGGCGATCAATACCTCGGTCGACTGCCAGTTGTATGTCTTCTTGTTGACTTCTTCGAGTTTGATATGGCGGCTTTGCATCAAAACTGTATTGATGGTAGTCTCTGGCCGACTGGCAACCAATATCTTGAAAATACATTTGCTTGATTGAGCTGACAGTGCAGGCAGAAACTTCAGCACATCATCACGCATTTCGTTGTCTGACTTATCCAACCCATCAACGACAACAAATATGTCAATGGAAAAGTCAATTTGATGAAGAGACAGCAGAGCAGCTTTGAGGTCGTCGTATGTCCACATCGAGTTCTTTCCAGCCACCACAAATCTGCTGTCTCCTTTCAGTTGTCGATATCGGCCTTGTAGAAGCGAGAAAAGCCTTGGGTACGCCCGCCAGATCTGGTAGACCAAGGAGCGCAGCATGAGTTCATGACTAGTCTCGGTGCAGCCTCCGCGGAAGCTGTAGTGGAAGACAGCAACAATTGTGTTTTTGTCGAGAAAGGTGCATGCATTTTCTACATCCTCTCTAGGACTGCCAAAGAGAGAGCTATGGTGCTCCTCTCGTATATTGCGGCCAATTCGCTTCGTTAGAGTTGACTTCCCACTTCCTGGTTTACCTTCGAGCCACAAGAAGTCTGACCTTGCACTGTTGCGCCACATGCTATATTCTTGGTGAGTTGAGAGCCACTGCCCTCCTTCGGCCTCCTCTATCATGGCATGTCTCGCATCCCATTCCTCAAAGTAGAGCGACTTAAGGCAATCTGCGGTCCACAATTAGCCATTTCGCAGACGTTGGGGTAATTGGAACCTGACCATCTCTTTCCTTGTCTGCCCGAATATTTGGGTAGGTCGAGAGATGGTTTGCTATATCTATCTTCGGTCGTGAAGAGATAAGTATGCGTATCACTGCCTTTGATTTGAGCTGATCTCCCAGCATCAGCAAGTGATCAAGAAATGATCCTCTATCTTCGAACCCAAGCTCGTCGAGCCCATCTATGAGAAGTATCGTTTCGCGCTCATTTACCCCCGATATGCAACTTCTCAGTAGCACCCGCAAGTAATTCGTGAGTCGACGCTCAGACCATTGTTCAATCTGAGATACCGCTTCCTGTAGTTCCGGTAGTCCGATTCGGGACCGTGGATCATTTTTAGCAAGCTGAGATATGAGAGACATTAGCAATTGATTTTCGGAGCGAGCAAGGCGGCAATTGAGAATGGCTGCCACATCCCAGCTCTTCGAGGGTTCAATGTAATGCGGCAGCTGTTCTAGAACGTGAGACATGAGAGTGCTCTTTCCAGAACGCGGAGGCCCAGACAGCCAAAGCAGGGAAAATCCTCCTCCTTCTCTCCAAGTTTGAAACTCGGGGCTCTTAGTAAACCACTTAGTAGACGCTTCGAGCTGAGCGTCAGAGAAAATTTCTGCTAGCTTGGTAGAGGTGGACAACGCAAGTATGGCATTCTTCTGAAGACCCCTCATGCTGATGCATGCGTCTATAGCAGAGCTAATGGTCTCCCTGGACTGGTTTTGCAAGCGATTCAACCCTAATCGACTCGTCTTGTTAACCTCGGTCCTTAGTTTACGAGATAGTTCCCGCACTAACCTCGCTTTTGATCAAGCTCTTCCGTCCATCTTTGCAATTCCTCAACGATTCGTTGGAATCCATCAATCTCAGCACTTGAGAATTTCACCATATCCTGTGAGTCATCAGTAGATATTCTGCACAGAATAATAGTTAAAACATACCATGTGATTTGCTCGAACTCCTTGTTGAGGCCAGTGACCAAACTTGGCAGATTCAGCTTTGACTATCATTCCAACACCCGGGAGCTCTTCAGTCTCAAAGAAGCACGAGACTTGAAAATTTTGGCCCTTTCTTGCTACCCAGTTGACAAAGTCACGTTCCACTCCAGCCAGGACTTGTGAGTCCCTTTTTAACACCTCGAGAATATCACTATTGACTCTTTTTCCTGAAGCCTGGAAGAAATTGGCGACGAGTTTCGCAAACGGAGCCAGATTTGATCCTCGATGCGGTGTTCCAAAGAAAGCAATCGCGATTGTATCCCGCTCTATCTGTCTCAGGTGTTCTACGGCGGCGCTTTCGGATAGGGACATTGCTTTCTACGTAATCAAGCCGCCGAGACTATGCGCAACGAAAATCATCTTCCCAGATGCCTACGCGCGGTAGACCATGAGCATGATTGGACGAACGATTGTGATAGGAGGGTGACTTACAGACGCGCCACGTCGTTTTACACGGGCCAGATCATTTACCAAATTTGATGCGTGGTCTTCAATGGTGTTTTTGCCGACCGGACCAATGAACTTGGCGACGTCTGCATCGTATCCAAAAGTGAGAATACGTGCACTGGGAACCTCATGCGGGAGCAGGTGGACTGGCCAGTACATGCCTGTTGCATTGTGAAGAAACGTCTTGTCAGCACGGCCGGTCAGTCCATGAATGAAGATGATGTCAATGTTATGAGAACTGGGAGTATGAAGAATTCGAAGACCATATACGCTCTCTTCGTTTGGAAATAAGTCTTTCATTCTCGGCGGCGGAGTTGTCTGGCTCTCTGCGATGGAGACAAGCGGAGAAGCTTCGACTTGGACAGAGGAAGGCACGACAGTTGCACGGCCTGAATCCACAGCTCTACTGTGACTTTCCGTCCGCTGCAATTCCTTGTTATTCGAGCCAAAAAAGACCTTTCATTTTCCTAAACTGGGGCATCTTGGCCAGCACACAATGCGTTGTCCCAAGCTTCGTAATACAGGACGAGGCCGCGAGTATTCAGCTGTATGCACTGCGGGGTGGCGAAATGTAGCCAAATGGCAGGAAGAAAGTTGAAGGGCTCGGGAAGCTTCGAAACACGTTGATGCCCAACCGAGCACACGCATTATACTGCGGGAGATCATGTGCCCAAGCCACTGGCTGAGCCTGGATTCCACCCTGTAAGCTAAGTATGCATATGCAGATGTTGCCGCTTGGCTGCGAGAAAGAGAGCTGGGGTCTAAGGCACAGCGTTTATCGGCGTCAACAATCTTATGCTCTTGGGTGTGTATAATTAGTGATTGATTGTCTTGATTCGCTTCCATGCGGACGACTTCTTCGCAGAGTAAGACAAGACGATGTTCGCATCCGCCCATTGAGTGCAAGTGCATTGAAGCTTGGATGAGCTCCCTTATGAGGACGACAAGAGGGCACCTCCTTTAAAAAAAAGATGATTCGAGTCAAGGTGTCGTACTTTCCTACCGGCTTTCCGTCGCGTTCCTTCCTTTTTAGTATCTCAGTATCTCAGTATTTGTAACGCTGCGCTCTATGCGCCACCCTCACCAAGGTACAACGAGCCATGTGTAGCATTTTGTGGAGGGACAGACAATACGTCAAAAGCTTGTCTTGATTCACAATTCTGCTGTAAATTTTCTCGTCAAATTTTAGATGGAATTCATCAGGCAGGTGAGACAGGTCGGGAGTAGTGAGACCATGGGCAAGCTAGAGGCTAAATTTAGCTCGACGACATGCCCTATTGTTTAGATGGCGGAGATTGTTGATCGCAGGGACTTGATGATCGCAACGAATAACGACAGCAGAAGAGACATTTAAAGATTGAGAGAAGTTCTTCTCTGATGAGTTTAGAGCCAGTATGACGCAATTTATCTGGTCTTGCGCGGCGTGTATTACTTTGTGTAACGCGTCGTAGCTAGCGTGGTCGTACCCACTCGCAAACATAGGTAGGTAGCAAGGTAGAAAGAACTAATCTGTGTACTGGCCAGAGCTCTCTCCCTTTCATCATCCTCGAATCATATCCATCATCATTGCAAAATCTTTTGTAATGGCTTTGTTTCCACTTGAAATAGAAGAGCCACTCCGGCGTCCGCGCCAGTTGACCCAAAACCACGTCCTTCTCGCCGCCGGCCTCGCCATGTCCATTGTCTACTCCTGGGGGCCGTTTGCCGTCCTCGCTGCCCACGGCAACCTTCCACCGCGGGACCTCGTCGGCCTTGCCACCGTTGTCGTATCGCTCGTCTTCTTCCTGCAGACATTTCTCATATATCGCCTCCTCTCTCAAACGGGAGCGTGCCCCGCAGCGACCGACTCCGTCGACGCCTTCTTCTACCAGACCCGGGCTGGAAGCGCCTCGCTGCTCTTCCTCTGCATCCCTTGGTGCGTCATGGGCATCTACGGGCTCATCTTGTCCCTGCCTGCGGCTGCCGACGCCATCATTCACCGAAACGACTCCGAGAACAGTCGAGAATTTGGCCGTCCGCTGGAACTTTTTTCTGGGGTCATCATGGTGACAACGCCGCTTGCGCTGCTTACGGGCGTCTGGTGGGCGTCTCGCATGGCGTTCAGGGCCCTGTACCGCGTTTTGGGGGCTGACACAGGCCGGGGTCATTATGATAGCGTGCCGTTGGGTCTCGACGAACACCGATCGGACGAGCTGCGATTCGAGAGGAATACGAGCAGAGGCAAACGCCCCCCTGGCAAGGCGACGTTGCTTTTTCGTGTCCTGCCAACCCCTTCCTGGTCGGCGTAGTACATAGTTCTTAACACCAACATACAGATGCCGACGACCAGGTTAACAGGTACCTAGTGTGTCTTTTTATTAGCGCTGGCGCGCAACCTCCACAGAAATCCAACGTCCACTAGCTGGGAGCTCTGTGGACTTCTCCGCTTGCTATCAATAGTCTAGTGTACATGCTTCTCTTCCTCGCCCGTCTCTTGCCGTCACAATCATCATCTCAAATGTCGCAGGCCCGGACCAGGCAGCCCATCGCGGGCGACCGTCCAAGGTCAGCAATGGCAGTATCCCTTTTCGCCGCTGCGCTTGCATGCTCTACCGCCTACTACTGGATGCCCATGAAGCTGGCCAGCAACCAAAAAAACGACCCTCTCGCCGCCATCATGCAGATCCTGGTCCTCATGCTCCACGGCTGTCTCGGCTACGGCCTGTTATCTGCGTCAAGGGCCTACCCACACATGACAGACATTGTCGACTACAATATCCTGCACACGCCTGCCGGCCACATGTTTCTGGGACTGCTGGCTTTTTGTGCCTGGGCGCTCGGTGCTGGCTCCGTCTCGCTTATGGGTCTCTTCATCGCGGGCAAGATACGCGGCACGCGGCACGATCCACCTCCGCCAGAAGTGTCAGGGATGGGGAAAACCGAGCGCCTGTTGCGGATTTTCGCGCCATTTGCACTCGTTTACGTCGCCTGCTGGCTCTTTTGTCTCGCGACGGTGGGCGTGCTGCAGATTGCGCCGTCGCGTGCAAGGGCTAACGGGGACTTGACGTGGAGTGATTTGCTTCGCAGGCCAGCGGTGGCCGGTGCCGTCTTATTTATCGTCGCGGCTTCTCGCTTACTGGGTCGGGTGGTTGCTGACATGTCTGGGTAACTAAGGAGCGAGTATCGACCGTTTGGAGATGTGTATAAAAGATGTATTTTCGCGTTACGTGTTTCTCATTTTTCTCATCGCTCGAAGCAGAGGGGTCTAGCGGATCTTGCAGCCCATGCCATTCATGATTCCATCCTCGTTTCTTCCCCTCCACTACAACATAGTGTCGCTGTCGCTATTTTGTAGTAGAGCACTATTTACACATTATTTATCATTTTCAGGATCTTGTTCATTTGACCGATTCGGCCGCCATGTTCGTTTCCGTGTCCCATCACCAAAACGCTTTGCCATGATGTATTCATCAAAGCGTCGTGTCGTCGGCTTCCTCTTGCCAGCGCCGTCCCCAGTCGTTCCGATCGGATCCGAAGGACCCAATGTCATGGCTTGCGGAGGAAATAACCAGCTGTGACAGACAGGTAGCGGCAATCTATGCCGCACCATGTGTCGCACAGGGTTCCGATAACGTTTGATGACAGCTATGTCGGCGTGGTGTAGCGCCAAGAATTGGCATACTTTCGTGTAGGGCGGCCGGGCTTCCCTTTGCAGATTTTTTGGCTTTGCAACGCATTGCCTTTCTGCTCCTACCTTATGAGCTCTCGCCAGGCTCTTCCTTGCCATGAAAGCAGTGGTTCTTGCAGCCGCGCTCCAGGTGATCTTTGGTGTAAAACCACGCCACCTCGATCAAGTCTCCCTGGGAAAGAGTGTGTGCCTAGAAAGACATGAAAAGAAACAAATCAGCCAAAAAGTTCCATCATCTTGGCCCTTTTTGCCCGTGGTCAACCCCTCCCCCTCCCACGCCATCGAGAAAAGCATACCTCTTGCGGCAACAACCCCACGGTGCTTCGCCCATCCTCGACCTCAATGTGTCCGGGATAGCCGTCGCCCGGGTAGAGGCATAGGCCAAAGTGCTTGTGCGCCTGGTGCTCGAGCAGCAGCGCGAGAAACTCCTTGACAAAGACTTGCAGGCGGAGGTCGTGCCAGTCGACCGCGGCCGCTTCGAGGGAGAACTCGACGGGTATGACGCGGCCGTCGGCCGTGTTGACGCGCCAGACGGCCGGCTCGCCGAGCTGGCTCGGGGCCGGGCTCTTGTTGGTGCCGCGGACGGTCGTCATGCGCTCGCCGGCGCGGAGCTGTCCGTGGCGGTGCAGCAGCGCGAGGCCAAACGTGTCCTGGACGTTGTGGCGGCGAAACAGGTCCTTCATGAGGTGTCTGGCGAGGCGGTCGCCCTGGCAGGTTCGGTAGGCGGCCGCGGCCGAGGAGACGTCGGGGAGCGAGTTGTAGGCCATGGTAGAATAGTCTACCGTTCGGGCAGGTCGGGCCTGGGTCTGCATTCCTCCGGGGTAAGAAGAGGGAGGAGGTTCGGATGGAGTAAGGAGGATGGTAATCAAGTATAGAGGTTGCTTTGCAAAGAGAGAAAGAACAGGGCAGAAGTAAACGAAAGACAAAGTTTACACGTTGGCAAAGAAAACCCGCCTTAGTTGGTAGGACAAGGCTCACAACGAATTAGAGATGGCGTGTACTGTAATTTCCCAGCCGCGTGCTGGGAAGATGAGAAGCGCCAAAACCAACGCTTTATATTCGGCGGTTCCCCGTATGCAATGGAAGCCCCCCCTGCGTGATTCTCTGCAGCCTTGTGAGGTTACTCAACTTGACGGTTGCAGTCGGCAGGCTACGCGAAACTGGCAGGCTGGCTAGCTCCATCTGCCTCTCCCCCGCGCGCGCGCTCTCTCATCCCCCGCTGCTGGGGTGGCGTTGCCTTTGCTCGCCTCGTTTGCAATCACGATCGGCCTCGAGCTACCCCGACATGGTGGGGAGGGGGTGTGTATGGTGATGGTGATGGGGGTTACAATGGTTGATATCTGGGAGCACACGACCAGATTCCCGGGGCTTCTCTGAAAATTACGAGGCCTAGGGTATCACACGGGCATGTTGAATCTCTGGTTTAACGCTTAGACAAAAAGGCTCACCTTGCTTGGGTGGGGGTTTGTGCTACACCAAACGGTGCGCAGGAAGGGTTGGAGTGAGGCAGAAGCGACGCTGCGGTGACAACACATGAAGCCAGTATCTCCTTTCCTGATTCACTTTCGGCGATGTACTGGCCTCATTGATCCCTCAATTTTCCTTCAAGACTTCCTTGGGCTCTTGGTAAATGGTATCCCGACCTGTTCTCAAATCTGCCATGTAGACGAACAAGTCCACAAGATCTCTAGAGCAGAATACCATCTCCTCATGAAGCGGGGGCATTGGGGAGCGTTGGCGATAATGACAACACATAGACAGGGATCTCCAAGCAATTAGCTACTCCAAAAATTCTACAAGGCGAACGCAGGGAGGTGTACCGCTTACCGCGCAGCTTTGAATGGGCGAGGACTCGCAGCCACACTCGAGCCCAGAATCCCAGGACATGATCCGGGAAAAAGAAGCAAACAAAGCCCAAGAAAGAAATCATGCAGCCCAGTTGAAATGACGGAAGACGAGACCCAGTCCTCTGCAGAGTAAAAAAGGCATGTGACGGCGACGTCCAGCGAGCGTTTGGATGCACCTCGCTATCTTGACCCCGAAGGCAATGGTTCGCCTGGTTCGCATTTGTTGTTTCCCATTGTTTGACATGGTATTGACGCTATTGAGGAGCTGGAGCTGGAGCTGGACCGAATTTTTTCTTTTTATTTCATTTTTTTCTTTCATCAATAGGGTATCCGGGCCGCCATGACGCCATCCTTCAGTAGCCAATAACCGAGAAAACATTCTTTCTTGGTGTAACCACCCCCCTCAAGCAATGTTACTCGAGGAACCTCCACACCGGTCTGGCGATTCTCTTTGTTTCGAGGAGGAGGGGGGGGACGGATAGTCTGAGAGCGGATGGATACGCGGCAGGCATGTTGGATCCGGTCGTTTCCCATTTGCAGCGCCTGCCACCGGCATTGCGCGTGCGGCGTGTTCCGCGGGTCTGTGACACCCGAGACCCGGATTGTAAAAAGAAAAAAAAGAGGAAAAAAAAAAGGAAAAAGAGGCAATTCTTTCAACATTGGCAAGAACCTCTACATACCGGCAGCACATGGCAAAAGCATCCGGTTGGGGGGGTGTCAGTCCTGATTAAATCAGCCCAGCGCTTCTCGCTGAAAGGGCTTCGTCGGGGCCCTGACCGTCTGCTATCTTGGTCAAGATGTTCCATTTCAATTTCTTTTGATTTCATCAACAAACCAAGGGCGGTGTCAAGGAACAGAAATCAGAGCCGAAATCCGTTTCAGAATCGAGTTCGTTGAACGTGATCACACTCGTGGGGGGGGGGGGGGGGAGTCCATGGGCTAACCAACGGCAGCTGCTCGTTGGTGCCGGCCGCATCTTTTTGTGCAAAAGAAACCGTGAAAATCTGCACGTGTTTCCTGCGTTTGCAGCAGTGGCTCATAGATTCTGCACGTGCGTACACGCCTGCGTTGTGCGTTCTTTGTATGTCCCCGCTATGCCAGAGACTGATCCTCGCATCTGCATCCAACCTTTTGCCTGCGAAAGTACTCGTCTTTGCTTGATGTACAGATCAACTATTGATGATGCTGAGACATGGTCATTCTATCATGCACCGAGTGCACCGGTCGATATGAAAATGGCGTCCAAGTGTAGCTGGAGGCTATTGGGTGCACTGCCGCGGAAAAAAGTACAAACGAGCGAACAAAGAGGCGTGAAGGAATGAATCCTGTGTCCCTGCCGCAAACACACACATTGGCAAACGCACGTTGAAAGGGTTTGATTTTGACACGGGTCGGGAGAATTCAAGCAAATCAGATGTCGAATTCGTTGCATCTCAGACGTCATCTTCGTCGCCATCTTAAAAACAATTCCGTATAGGCGCAACCATCTACCACCCACTTATGAGTACCTATGAAGGGGTCAAAGAATGCCCATCTAGCTATTGAAAAACGTAAATAGAGGCCCTCGTGGATACAAAAGTTCTGCGCCGGCGACCCCTCCATCATCGATCAATTTGTCGTGGGTGGCTGCGCCGCCACCACTTTTATAATAGCGAACTATAAAGTTGAAACTTGGTAGAAGCTGCTGGAAGAGATGCAGAAAACGTGGCTGTGAGAATAATGTTCGGAAAATGAAGCTTTCCAAGCCACGTTCAAGAAAAGGTTGTTACCCAGAGTTGGACGCGGTGTAGGGTAAAGTCACTAAGAGCGGCCAGTATTAAATTACTGATTGACCGGCTGCTGATGGTTGCCCGGCGGCTGGTTGCCCGGCGGCTGATGATTTACTGACTGGCTGTTGATTGCCTGGCTGCTGGCTAAACAGCCGCCTGGCTGAGTTTCCCCCCGGCAAGGCGTCTGCCACGAAACTCACTTTCTCTGCACACTATTTCTTCACGCTACTTCTTCCTTCCTTCTTTACTCTCAACACTTCTTTTACTCTATAAATACGGTCCGTCTTTCTTGGCTCTTTGCACTTTCTTTTACACACTTCTTCCTTTACTCTTGGATCTTCCTCTACTCTTCACACCTCTTGTTTCGCTTTTTACGCTTCATTTGTTCTTTCTAACAAAAAGTTTCCTTTTTGAATAATGGCTTCGGATGAAGTCAACGTCAGGTGGCGGTCCTTGATGGCCCTCGACCTGCCGCCAGCGCCAGCAAATCTCCGCCGCAATCACTACACTAACAAGGCGCAAGTAATGAAAGATCTGGTCAAAAGATACAACGAGCTTTCAGACTTAGAAGAGAGCAAATATGGAGCCTATCAGCTGGCACTTTTTTCCATCGCGAGTTCTGCTACCATTGAAGCCGTTCAGAATGATGATGAGAAACTTCGAGATATAGGTGGCAGTGCAAAAGATCTTGTCAAATTTTGTAAGTAGCCAATGGACCACAGATGAAATTAGCTAACACTGTCTAAGTTGTCAACGGAAGCTATAGACTCGAAGTAGCAAAGACAGCCGACCCGTCCGAGCAGCCGTCTGGTCAGGGCGATAATCTCACTGTTGAGGGAGGAACCGCAGTCGAGCCCAAGGCATCGAGCTTGGTTACGCGCGCCATCGGAAGTGTTCGGCAGTTTGCCCGCCACAGGAAATCTTCCTCGCGAGAGCCACCAGAGCAGCCAGCTGCAAGTTCTGAACCTGCTCCAGACCCTCAATCGTCGATCGGAAGAGTCAGGAGTCTAAAAAGAAAGAGAAGTCACAGAAGTGCAACTCAATCAACTGTTCCCGACACAGTCTCTTCAGTTGTCAACAAGCCGAGACTGTACGCCCCCGCCGATCGCCTCCGACAGCCCGTAATCAAGGGATCGTACAATTGGTAAGTGGCACATGTTACACCTGGTTACCGCATTTATAAGAGCTAATAAATGATTAATTAGGTCAAGGACCGTGATAGTCATATGTGCATCCTCACGAAAAGCAAGTGTGGCATCGAAGCCGCGCACATCTTGCCCCACGCCATCAACTCGACCAGTGAAGGCATCGACTTTTTCCGAAACATGATCCCGGTCCTCACCGCAATGTTTGGCAACAGTTTCACTCAAAGACTTGAACGTCTCGTGGGGTCTCCGTCATCTTCGGACAAAGAGTGGAACATTCTCACCCTCAATGTCTACCTGCATACACTGTATGACAGAGGCCATGTAGGGTTTCGGCCAGTCAAGGTAACTGCCAATGACATTTCCAACCCTGATAGATGGAGGGTCTATTTCACGATCCATTGGCTAGGGAAAACAAGAATACGACAGGCAAACTTGCACGGTTCACCCGCAAGGGCACTCCAACAAATGCTGGAGCTCCGGGAGGACTACTCGGCGAATAGAGCAAGATACAGCATCTTCGACGCTGATACTGGTACTCGTATCGCAGACGGGACAGAATACTTTGTCGAAATGGCTACCCCGGATGATGCCAAAAAGATGGATGACTGCCTTGGGCTCAGCTGGGCAACACGGATTATACTGTTCATGGCTGGTGGAGCTGGAACTCCAGACGCCGATCCCAGAAGTGATGAATACTATGATCCTGAAGTCGATATCGTTTATCCCGACCAAGACAAAATTGACCAAAAGAGATACGAGGAATATCTGCAGCGACAATTGAAAAAGAGCGTCATGGATCCGAACTTCTAGAAGAAGCTGGACCAGACTGTCAGGTAGGGCATGATTACGAGACTAACTGGACTACCTAGGGCGTGAGGGACAACTTATCAACTGGGAACTATTATATCTTTTGGGCCTTGGCGGCGGAGTGGTTAACCGTCGCAGGCAGCCTTCGTGGACTCTATCCACGTAAGGTCGTTGGTTCGAATCCAGCCAGGGTCGCAACTTAATCTGTGTCGACTACCTTGCGTTACTCTGTACAGGAGTAGTCAGACTGCTCTTCTTCTATGCGGACGGATGAAAGCCAGCACCTGCAGCGCTGTGGAGACGCATGGGGCATATCAGGACAGTGTAATCCGTACGGAATACGGAGTTGCTTGATCATGGAGTAGAACAAAGACATGTACATTTAAGAGACATGTGTGTGTTCAACGCCCCTGCGTGTGTATGGAGCGAAGAAAAAGTAGAGTATGCGTAAATCGTGATGCTGATCACTTATTCCTTTGTAAGTTACGGCTGGCCTTTTTAGGGTCTTGTTGCTGTGGCATTTAATTTGCGGGGCTGGTGATAACAGAGTTCCTGTTTGGGAAGGCTGTATCCACAAGGTCACGCGAACCACTTATTATTAAGAGCCCCGTAACATGTAGGATCAATTTTGGCGACTTGAGGTCGCGTCCTACCGCATTAAGAAAAGAGTATTGCTATTCGCGCGGAGCTATTTTGCTATTCGCGCGGAGTCACGTGCCCCGCATTCCACCCACACTAGCCTGGTACCTCTCTTTTGCGTGCATGCACGCAAAATATCATGTACCTAAAAAGGATTACCTAAACAGCCAGATTTTTTAGCATTCTTATCCACCTCAACCTGCGATTCTAACTGGCCGGGTAAAGTGGCTGCCGTTAGCCCGGAAGAACCCTTTATCCGGCCTGTTGTGTGCATAACTCTTATAATTAACGAAGATGCGTTTTTTGAGCGAATTGGCGAGTGTTGAGAGCCTCTGCAAGAGGCGGCGGCGGCAGAAAGAAATTAAATACAGCACTGTTTTAAAAGATACTTCTAATTTATATGTGATTTGCCTATAAACCAAGGTACCTTAAAAATGCGTTAGTTATCTACATGTGACTCCGCATTCCACCTACACTAGCGTGGTACCTCTCTTTTAGCGTGCATGCACGCAAAATATCATGTACCTAAAAAGGATTACCTAAACAGCCAGATATTGGCGCGGAAGAATCGTTGTTCCGGCTCTGATGTGTGCATAATCGTCAAAAACAGCGAAAATGCGTTTTTTAAGCGAATTGGCGAGTGTTAAGAGCCTCTGCAAGAGGCGGCGGCGGCGGCGGCGAGGAGGGGTTGTGGCAGAAAGAAATCAAATACAGCACTGTTTTAAAAGATACTTCTAATTTATATGTGATTTGCCTATAAACTAAGGTACCTTAAAAAAATACGTTAGTCATCCACACGTGACTCCGCGCGAATAGCAAAATGGCTCCGCGCGAATAGCAATACTCTAAGAAAATAGAAGAGAAGATCAGCCAAATCTCCACACAAATTTGCAGGAGGGAAATCTATCGCACCTGACAGCAGACTTGCTAATATAATTATAAATAAAAATTACTGCATAGAGGCTTTTTATTTTGCTTATTTTAGCTAGATTTTTTTTACGCATCATATCCTGAGAATAGGTATGGTCGTTGTGATTGTAGAGAAAAACTTGACCTAATAAGGAAGGATACGACCTCAGATGGCCAAAATCCATCCTACATGTTACGGGGCTCTATTATTAAAGGTTGCTGTGCCGTGAAGTTAAAGCTAGGCTTAAAAAGCGGCCATGGCCCATTAGTGAAATGCAGAGTCCAACAGCATCAAAAATAAATCAATTCATTTTTTCTCTAGACTAAATTTGTATTGATAGAAAGGCTGTCGCCTAGCTGATTGCTTCACATTTGATCTCTGTTTATAATTGAAACAAGTCTGCCGCTCTTGGCAGCTGGCAGCGATTGATTTAGCGCTGGCTTCATCGCCCTCGCGCCTAAACTCTCACCTTTGACATGACCACAGACAGATTAACGTCACGAAAGATTTTACGAAACGGCCAGTTTAATCATCCTCAAACTCTTTTCTATCATATAGAGGCGTGATATAACGTTTTTCTTTCAGGCAAATACATTCATCTCTTACATGCCAAGCGACAGCCATGGACACGAGGGGTATTTGTTGATATGTTTACTGGTAAACACAGGTAAAATTGGCCATGCCACCCCGTAAAGAAAACCTTGTTTGGAACGCTATTGGCCTATGCACCCTCACCCCTCCGAGAGCCAATGTCTTGTCGAATCAGAAGTGCCATTTCACGCAAGTTTCCTCAAACACTCGTTACAGAATTGTACCACGTTTGCCTGCTTATGTCAGTAGCTGGCATGATCTGCTGCTCCAGGCAGCTGCTCAGCCTCCATTGGTTTGATGGGGTCACGAGCTAGCGGCCCGGTAAACAAGGCCCCGTAGTGTGCACCACGCAAACCCCAACAAACAGTTACACGCCCAAGACCAGGTCCGAAAATCGCTTCCCTTGATCCTTTTCCTTTGTCTCTCCTTTTCGAGCAGGTCATTTTCGGGAATCTGTATAGTAGGCCTATCACATCAGATCTGTCTCGGAACGGCACCAGCGACAAGATACGTCCTGGCGCTTGGACTAGCCTGATCTGCGCAGCCTCACCCTGCACTTTGGACTGCTGACCGCAACTGCGTCCGCTCACCTTTTCTTGCTCGGTTAGACATGTGCTGCGCTCAATAACATATGCGCGCATAGTTTTTTATCCAGCATCTTTTTATACAAATCTCGAGCTGTATGAGCCTGTTCCCCTCGTCCACCCCACCTCAACCACATTCCAACCCAGCACTTCCTCACCCCACGCAGCTGAGCATTCCATCTCGCCTTGCCAGATGACGTACCCGTCGGGCTTCAGCATGCCGGGGGCACTTCACAACGACGTCGGCGCGACGACAGCCTCACCGCCTCTCATCTTTCGACCCCCCGTATCCTCGCCCTCGCCGTCGGCTTCTGCCTTTCTCGAGCGCCGCCGGCGCAAACGAGGTCGCCCAGGCACGGCTGCCACTGCCGATGATGATGCGCCCGCCGTCGTGAGCCTCTTTGGCGCTGCCGCCGTGCCGCAGCACACGCCTGTCAAGGCATATGCCCTCGCCGGCACCCTCGACACGCCGGACCATGCAGAGGCGGATGTTTTGGGCGAGAGCATGTACTCGGACTCCAACTACCGGACGGCTCTTGGGTCGAAGCGCTCCCGCCACGACAACGACGACGACGACGCATCTAGCGGCGGCGCCCCGACATCGCTGTTCCGCCACGAGCCGCCCGCATCAGTACCACAGGGATGGGGCAGCGTAGCCATCAGCGCCGTCGGCGGCGTCGTCGGCCGTGTGTGGGAATTTTGCAAAGCGGGTGCCTTCAAGGGCTTCTACGCGGGCGGCGGCCGGGGCTTCGCTATGACTTTGACAGGGGCCACGGTGGAGAGACCCGACGACGACGCTCCCCTGCCACCCGCCGACGACTACTCCTGCAACTACCACTTTCACCATTACGACGACTACGAGCACCGCGTGCCGGGCCACTTTCCCGCCTCGCAGACCGACGACACCTCGTACCATTTCCGCGCCGTCGTCGACGACACTGCGCCGCCGACCCCAGCCAGCAACGAGCAACATCACCGCTACCCCTGCCAACCTGCCAGTCCGTCCCCTAGCATCCCGGCCGCGAAGCGTCGACAGACGACGCACGCCGACGACCTAGGCCGGAACTGGGTCTTTGTCAACGACGGCGCGTACAACAATAGCCGCAGCAGCAGCGGCCACCGATCGTCACCCCGAAATCGCAACTACACGCCCTCGGTGACGACGGGCCGCCGCATCTCGGCCACCCCCAACAGCAGCCGCGCCTCGATGCCGTCCGCCCCCCGGTTCTCCTACCGCCCGGAGACGCCCTCTGAGCAGCAGCAGCGTCGCCCTCCCTCATCCGCCTCGTACGCCTCCCCTCGGTCCGCCTCCCCGACCAAGCCCGCCTCAACCCCCTACAACACCCACCACCATCCCTACACCACCGCCAGCACCGCCTCCATTGCCTCACCCTCCCAGACACACTCCTACTCGGGCTCCCAGTCCCGCGGCAGCGTTGGCGGTGCCGGCCACCGCCGCAGACGCAGCGGCACCGTCGCCAGCACCAGCGCCCACCGCCGCGCCAACAGCGCCGCGTCGGCCGCGTCGAGCCGCGGCGACTCCGGCGAGGCGCATTCGCCCCGCAAAATCGACAGTCCCCGCCTCGACGCCGAGGCCAAGCAGCTCGCCGCCCGCCGCAAGATGGAGGAACGCGACGCCGATGTCCGCATCTCGGCGTTTAACAAGCGTCTCCAAGACATGATTCGACAGGGCAAGGAGGCGCTGGGCACCACGATTGAGATTGACGATGCGGCCGGCGACGACTGGGTCGACGAGGAGTAAAAGAGGGGGAGTAAGAAAAAAAGCCTGGCATTTCTTTCGTGATTTCTTTCAAACCCCCCTCCCCTTTACTTTCCTTTGTCAATATTATATCCATTATACCTCTTGTTATTCTGCATGTGCACATGGCACATGGTTTTTGCGTCGGAAGAACAAACAGATTGCTGGCCTTGTTGAGCCTTGATGTGTTGGGACACACTTTTGTTTTTTTTTCTTTACTAATGATGGCTGCTGTTTTTACTTTTTGAGCGCATATAGTCAAGATTTACCGTTGGAAACCTTTGGACAGACTTTACAGGAACATGGCCAGCGCACATGAGAACCGATGCTTGTTGAGAAGAGGCCTTCATTTTGTTTGTATAGTCGTGGAAACAAGCCTCTTTAGAGGCGCGCTGTATGGTATATCTGGTGCAAATACCTTCGCTAGCTTACGCAAATACAACATGACAATACAAGCATTGCCTCAGTCTGCTCCCGAATCGCTTCCTTTATTCCAGCGGCGGAATCGTCTCAAAAGTCCCTCACATCTCGAAACAGATCATACTTGGGCTCGTACTGGACATCCCAGACCGTACCGCGCCGCGCGACACGCTTCCGTCTCGCAAACACAAACCTCACCGCCCTCATCATCCGGTTCCTAACCCTGGCCGCCCAGTCCCACAAGCAGCTCATCCAACCGCGCGTCTCCTCTCCTGCCGGCAGCCGCCGCTGCTCCCCCAGCTTCTCCTCCTCCTCTTCCTCCTTCTCCTCCTCCTCCTTCTCCTCCTCCTCCTCCTCCGCCTCTGCCGCAAGAACGCGTCTACCGTCCCGCAGCGGGCTGCTGTGCCGCACCAACGGCGTCGGCCGAAAGGGCTCGACAACGGCGCCCGCGCGCAGCAACGCCAGACGGCCCAGGTGACCCGTGTCGCGTCGCAGTCGCCGCCACTCCGTCATCTCATCGTGCGTGAGCGTGCGCGTCGTCGGTCCCGAGGAGGAGGAGACGGGCCAGGAGGAGCCGAGGCCTAGGGAAGAGGTGCTCCGAAGGTAGGGGGGTGGCAAATGGTCGACCAAGTCGTGGTATTGGGAATCGGCAAGGAGGTGGTCGTCATCGTGGCTGGAGGACTCGGCAATGTTGTCGAGGAGCTTGCCTGTAAAGGGCGGGGCATTTGGAAAGTGCGTCATTGTCTGTGTGTGTGTGTGTGTGTCTGTGTGTCTGTGAAAGCGGATGTGATTTTGATGCTTGGTTTGCCAAGGAGTGGGATATGGATGAATGAATAGTAATTCACAGGTGTACATGCTATGCTCGAGATTTTGGTGTTGATGATGCAGAGGTCGAGGCCGCACCTGCCCCCGTGTAAGTGAGCTTTGGTCTTGGCAACAATGAAAGGTCATGTAACTTGTGCTGCTGTGCTCCCGCTACTTGTCCGATGATGAAGAGTATACAATTAGAGTATCACTATTAAATCAAAGATAGCTGGCAGTGGTAAATTCTGCGCCTTGCTCATTATTAATTTACGCAAAGTTTTTCAACATGTCAAAACGGTTGAATGCACAGCGTGCACGAATCAAGGCCATACAAGTACCGTATCGCGACAGAATAATCGACCACTTGCATTCAGAACCGTCTTGTGCTTTTGTCGAGATTTGCATTTCACGCCTAGGTGGCTGCTGCGTGAGTAGGCGAATGTCGCTCCTTGTCCGTCGCTTTGTATCAGAGCGACCCCAAAAGTCGCGGCTGTGCGATGGACACGATCATCGGCCAGGATCGTGCACAGGCCCCGGGGGCGGGGAAAACCCCCCTCGGCGTCGTGGGGAGGCTTTGGACGGCATCAACGACGGTGCTTGCTCGCTAGAGCATGTGTGTGTATATTCATACTGCAGGGATCAAAGAAACAAAGTTTTGCTGGTTTGCAGTTTACTTGGTATTCAATACTACCGTTTATAGCAGCACAACTGCATCTCTCATAAAACTCGACCAAGCATGGACCCTAGAAAAAAGGCTGCCGTTTCTCCCGAGAAGAAGGCGCTTCATCATTTAGCAAATGCATGCAGCACCAAAGGTGCTCAACTGAGACTCGCAAAAACCGGGGACCGATTCCAGACCTCTTTGGGATCGCGAGACACAACGATTCGCTGTGGTCCCCCATTTGCCCATGTGGTTCGGTAAATTGGGCGCCTGCCTCCCTTGCTCTCACAAGGCCAAGCCTCGCCCCCCCTCCTCCTCCTCCCCGCTCCAGTGCGTGGCGGCGTTGTGTATTTAAAAAGGTGCACACAAGAAGCAAAACATTCCTGCTGCTTCTTTTGGCTCGAGTTGACAGCTTTTAAAAATAGAAGCAAGACTAGTGGGCATTGGCATGGGGGAGGGAAAAGCGGATAAATGTCTTGGGCTTTCACTCACACCGTCCACACCTGCCGTTTTTTTAGGTACCATGCGTGTCTCGCCAAGGATACAAAAGAGAAGTCTCGATTCTTCTCTTGTTGTAGTTGATTCCATTTAGTTGGAGGGAAAGAAATAAAACAGGCCGGTGTGGCTGGAAAGCTGTGAAAAAATGAAGAATGAAGAAAAAGAAGAGTCTCAGGACTTTCAGCTGCGCGCAGTCAGCCTCGGCGCAATCACCCTTTGTTGAGGCTTGTAGGATCGCAAACAGCAATCCTTCACATTGCAAACGTTCGAAATGAGGCGCATTCTGGAGTTTCTCATCAAAGGCACAACACCGCCAGCCCAGCCACCCACCCAACTCGCAACCAGCCAACAACCACTCTCTATTCTTGCATAGCCAACAGGCTCCTCTGATCGCATCTCATACAACGAATGCGCCGCGCAACCTTTTGTCGCCCAAAATGCCCAACACCCCGTCTTTTTTTTTTTTTTTTTTTTTTTTTAAAAAAAAAAAAAAAATTTTTT